>JAKSZP010008039.1:0-164168 GCA_022478985.1 Massospora cicadina
GAAATCGTTGTAGTTCAATTTGCATAATTTCTCCGTAAGCTACACGTCCTTTGCAGAGCTCCTCCTCAATTACCTTATGGGGAAGGTTGGTAGGGAGCGAGTCAAAGGAGATGAACAAAGTTTTCGCTTTGTTCCATATGGTGCGCGCGGTGCACACTATTCTTTTGCCCTTGGGAAGGGTAATTTTGACGCAGACTTTTGCGGTGGCATCTGCTTCTTCAGCTGTTTCAAAACCTATATTGATCCAGCTGCAGCCCATGTTGTTGGTGGCGACAAATACTGTGTGGGGGAAAAGGGAGGGCTGTGCCTCACAAAATTTCTCCCACAGGATTGGGGACTCATCCCTGTGGACGAGTTGAAGCCCATGTTCCACCTTTGATAGAGGCTGGTTATATTGGATGTCCATGTATTGGTCTTGTTTTGTAGCAAATACCATAAACCCAGATGGTGTCTGAGTTTGTGGTTTCTTGGCAGCTTGGGTTCACGGTCCCCCTCCAGGGCGTTTCTTGACCTTGAGTGCACCGTTTTGCACACCTCTTGATGCTACGCTCGCCCAGGTTGTATTAGATTTATTATTAAAATCGCCCATCTCTCCTGTGTGATTATCAAAATTGCTTTTTAAATCAAATCGTAGTAACTAAAGTGATTGTTATGAGAAAAAAAGCTTTTTTAGTTAAGTTTATTCAAATTGGATTTAGTATCTGGCCAGCCATCAATGCTAGGGTTGAAGGGCTTCCACGCCTAAATTATTTAATAAAGTTAACTTTGAGGTTTTTTATAACATACATGTAGCAGCATCCAATACCAGCTTGAAGTTCTAAAATGGATACACCCCACGTCATGCTACTGACAATAGACCTACTTATTTGCTTAAAAATATCAATTCATTGTAATTTATATTTCTGAAGAAGTTAGTTTTATTGATAGTTTTATTAATGAAGGAACCTTATACAGATCATCTGGGTTACTTGGTAGTATGTAGATTGATCCAGAGACCCTGAAGGCGATGAGATCAAATTGGCCCCTGTACGTCAGCCAAGTGGGATACTGGAGTCAGCAGAGCAATAAAGAGTTTTTCCAGGCGCGTTCAGAGAGCTATTCCTTTGTATCAGTGAACTACCTATAACGCCATTAAATTAAGGAAACTTTCTTTTAGGCGTGTGATTGGTTTACTAACACAACGTTTGGAAACTTGGGTTATTCTATGCGTTACAACCACCTTCTCTTGGAGCCCCACAAGGTTGAAAGAAAAGTATTTAAGTTTTATCTTATGCAATGAGCAGGCTCATGCCAGTATGCCACAGAGAAATTAGGTTATACTAGCCAGGTCAATGACCATATCATGGATAAGCCTGCTGAGATCCATACCTGAACCTGCATGCCATATCTTGTTGTCATGACATATTCTTGAACAACTTCCCCGGTGACACTGCATACCAATAGCAGGGTCTGGCTCCAGGAAAGCGCCAAGAATGAGGTCAGCGCTTAGACTAGCTCACTATTTGTATCATACTCCAGATCTAAATTTAAATATATGTGATAAAAGTATTTTTAAAAAATCAATTAGATATAGTACCAGTGTTTTGTTTTTTAATTTTATACAAGGTGGGCTGACCTGGGGACAACACCTCACTGATTAAGGGTAAAACGAGTTAATGGGAAAGGAGGATAAACCCTGGAAGACCTCCATGCACGGCATTCTAATAAGCCAGGAACTCCATGAACCGCCTTGATATTTGCTATCTCAGTTTAGGGCATTGGTGCGCAACGCCAACATATGCATAGCCGCCCCCTGCTAAAGTTCATCTACTGGAATCAAACTTGGGAGGAAGTGGTCATTGATCCAAACTCTACCACTGTGGTGTCCTTATAGAGATTTTTGAATATTGAGCACCTTTATATAAAATAAAGCTATAGTATTATTTACTGCCCTTCCCTTTATATATCAACTGCAAACCATAATATAAGCTTCTGTCCACCCTAAGCTCTTGAGTGATAATGTTATGGCCACATGAAATCATTGAGGGAACCAACTATAAAGATAAGGCTGAACGTCAGGAATGCAAAAAGGTCAAGCCGCAAGACCTCCCTGAATTAAACATACCTATGGACCAACGCTGGGTGCAGGCTAGATATGCCCGGGTTGGTCCAGGGGATGTGCGTGATGCTTGGCCCTGCATTACAGAAAGGCCATTAAAACGCACCAGCTATCTTATTAATGATGACAGTTTGATTTTGGTTGTTTGGAGAATGGGGTTTTATAAACTTGTTTGATTTTCAATAGTACTAAATCAGGATGGCTTGACTTGCAGTAAATAACTTAAGTTCAGTCAATATCAAGCTAAAGTACCTGGCTAATGGTAGGATGCGCCTATTGCTTTACTTAGGCTTGGCACCATTTCCCATAATTGAAAACCCCCCTCCTTGTCATGGAATCAGCAGAAGAATTTTGGACTGGCCTTCCAGTTGATATGTGTAAGCACCCAAAAAGCAAGCCAGAATGCTAGAGGCATTGCTGACTGAACAACGTTATATGGAGCCAGGCATTTTGAAATGATTTTTGATGTAGAACAACAGTGAGTATGATCCTGACGATGAACCACAATGTGCTCATCCCAGACCCAGGGGGCCATACTGCAGGGGGTGGGATCACAGAGATAGTTTCAATAAGTTCATCAGCATATGGGGTCATTTCAACTGGGGAGGCAAAGAGACGGATTCTCGCTTGCAGTTGGTGGATGTAAGGCCACAAGATCCCCATGTATGTTGCCGGAAGTTCATTATAGCAGGGTTATAGTGCCAAAAATATCTGACTCGCTGAATCCAATCAACAACTGAGGGGGCCATAGTGACCATAAGTACTGGTAGAGCCCATCCAGTATACAGACTGACAGGCCACCAGGGAAACGCCATCAGGGATGTGACCAGAAGGATAAATACAATAAAAAATTGATTGGTTTTTGGGCAAAATTTTATTGAAAGGAAAGGAAGAAAATTGACTAACAATTTTCTCAGTGCAATGCAACTGATTAAATAGTGGTCGATTGGGGTAGTGACAAGTTGGGATTGGGACCCTCAATTTTGACCTAACCGGCGAATTATTCAGGAATGGGCAGATTAGTTCCCAGGGAACCAACATTGAAAAATTCAGCGGCGGGCCAAGTTGCTGTCAGTTTGACCTCAAATGTCCAAACTGAGGCTTGACTACATTTCTGATGGTTGGCACAACGGCATTTGGCCTGACAAGTGGCGGGAATCCCCCAAGGTCACCCCACATAGGGGCAGGTTTATTTAGAAAAAGAACAGGTTCGGGACGCCCAACCTGCCCACACTCAGTCACTGGGCTGTTCGTTCAGTCAATAGCATCACATTGGTCACAACGCCCAAATTGTCAACATGGGACTTCAAACCCTCATCAATGATTTCCAATGCTGCTGCCTGCCCGTTGAGGATGATCCCTGATGACTTTGGTAGGGAGGTGATTTGTTCAATTGGCATGTTAATCAAATTGAAACTGTGGGGCATTCCAACTGATAAATCAGTTTTCATACATTTTCAGCCATTTGAGATCCAAACATCAGGCAGATTGCCACTTGAATTAGTTCTGATTGATTTTAATTTGATGATCTCAGTGCAAATTTCACTGATTCCCCATAACAGTTCTGCCAAGTTGAGTGTGGGTACTGGGGGTGGAATCCAAAGCGGAAGAGCTGTTACCCAGCGCTCATCTACTATGTGAGCGAGATTGCCTTGAGTAACAAGGGGTACCGCCATCCTCAGAGGTGCCTTCTTGCTTGGGAACGGAAAAATGGCCCAATCAACACCCAGGGGACATTCCCCGGGACTTACATTACCCTTTCTTTTTTCTAAAGGAAGGGCCCCACCACTGGGAAACTGCACAAGAGCCACATTCTTGTGCGCCTTGGGTAACTTGATTGCCATAATCATTGCAACTTTTTTTGGGGGGCGGGGAGCTTCGGGGTGGGATATGTGGAACGCTTCAACCAGGTCCAGGAAGTTCGCGCAATTGCGCGCCTTGACTCAACTGTTTTCATAGGGCGGATACCCTTTCCAGGCTACGAGATATTGTATGGAACGTCGGGATTTCTGGGATGCCAGGATAGCCTCTACCTCGGCCTCTTCCCCATTTTTGACAATGATCAGTTCCAGTTCCGTGGGGATTGCACCCTTGAAGGGCGACAGCTGGGAAACATGGAAAACAGGATGCTGCTTCCAATGTGCAGGGAGCTTCAACCGGAACGTTCCATTACCCAATATCTCCTCCACCAAATGGGGACCCAAGCATTTACTAGCGAATTTATGGGAAGGGCCTGAATTCTTAAGTGATGGGTATTGAGCATGACATAGGAGTTCACTGTAAAATCATGACCCAGAAGATGCTTACAATCTGAGAACCACTTGTAGTCATCTAAGCTTTGGTGAGGTGTTCCCTCACTAAGGCTTAAGTCAATCTGATATGGGCAACGTGGTCCGCTGCAGCTTGAACCTCAGGCTGCAAGCACAGCCTGACCAAAAATTAAGGATTATAACCCAATGTTGCTTCATAGGGGGAAAACCCTGTGGACGAGTGGGTCCCATTATTATAAGTGAATTGAGTGAGAGGAAGGTTATCGGCCCAGGTATCCTGTGTGACTGCAGCATAGCAACGCAGGTTTTGTTCAAGGACTTGATTGACCCATTCAGTCTGTCCATCAGACTGGGGATGATACACCGTGGAGCATCAGGGGAATATTTTCAGGATTGGTAGGATTTCACTCCAAAACCGCGCGGTGAACTGTGAGCCACGGTCACTGATGATCTCCTGGGGAGACCAACCATCAAAAACACATGGCGTACAAAAAGGCGGGCAGTTTCTTTCAACGTAATTGTGGAAGTACAAGGTATAAAAAGGGAAAACTTCGTGAAGCGATCCATTACTACCATCACAACTGTGAACCCATTAGAACAAGGAGTTTGACAATAAAATCCATGGACACCAATGTCCTTGGGCCCTCCGCCTGCTGTAAGGGGTTAAGGAGGCCATTTTTGCCATAGTGGTCCGACTTAGCCCTGGCACAAGTAACACAATTGGCGATCCAGGCCAGAACCTCTTTTGTCAACCCCCCCCCATTATAGGTCCGCTTGATCAAGTCAATGCATTTTTTGTTACCAGGATGTCTGACCTTGGGGGGGATCGTGATGTGCATGAAATATCTCCAATTGGAAGGAGGGGGGAACCCAGATGCGAGACCAAAAGTAGATGAGTCCCTCCTCTAAGGAGTATAGGGAGTGTTTGTGACTCGGGTGAGCCAACTGCTCACTCAACTCCACGCCCTCAGGGCAGGCCAATTGACTGGCTAAAACCTGAGCCACTAGCAGGGCATCAGGAGCCAATGCGATGGATGAAACAACAGGGGGAATGACTTACAGGATTTGGTCAGCAGGAATCATGGTAACGAGGTCCACTTCTGTAAAAATTTACTTAAGGATTGATTATTGGTTGTCAACCCAAAAACCTTTTTTACTGCACAGGTTCAATTTCTTGTGCACTTTCCATTGTATAGAATGTATTATCCAATTTATTATGGAGACTATTATCTGTAGTTGAGTTTGAACATTTATTAGGCCCAACGCTTCAGCTGGCACTTCCAAATAAATACTCAATAAGTCGTACTTGTAGGGATTCATTAACTATATTACTGTCCACCCAATCTTTGTCAAGGTCTCCTGATGACAGTCTCTTTTGGCCCAACACACAGTCAGCAGCTATCCCTGATTGTGGTTCCCTTCAACTCTAGATCCCCACTCAGATCTCTACTCTTCTCTCTGAGAGTCTTCCAATTATTGCCTTCTGCAATAATATCCTTGAGATGGAACGTCACAATGGAAGCTGATGTTCTAACTATACATCAAATCAATATTATTACTAATAATACTAATAATACTAATAATAATACTGTTTTCCTAAATGCTGCTTTTTAATGTCTTAAATGCTGTTTTTTATTATAGTGAATCATAGGGAATTATATAGTAGGGGATTATGCCATCTAACCCTCAGTTGACACCTCTTCAATGAAATGGCAGCCATTGCCATTGAATCACTTTCCTCATCTCCACAGTGATGGTCTTCCCCATCAAGGCTAGGATTCCGTCATAGGACATCCTCAAGACCTCAAATGGAAAGAGTCAGAAACGTGTCCCTAACATTTTCATCTTAATCCAAGTGAACCAACCATAATTGGCTAGCGACCTGCTTAGGTAATGGGACTTATTACCCATTATTGCAGGTCACTTCACCAACCGATCAATTTGCTAGTTGCAGGTGGCATCACTCGCCTCACAACTCACTATTCATTCCCAATTGGTCGGTGATGAAATATGATGATCCCAATTGGTACACCTGATAGTTAATCGCTATCAGATGCCCCTATTTCATTGGCCACTCCACCCAATGAAATCTTAGGTATTCATCCAGATTGATCCCCAATGGATACAACAAGGTGAATATCCCAAAATACCCCAAACATAGTTCCTCCAAAACTTGGGCCAACTGATTTCTGATTCACTTCACCTTAGGGAATTTTCCCCTGTGACACCAGGTAATCTAGCAGGCTGGTAATATGGGCAAAAGTCCCAACACATCCCCCCTCTTGCCTAGATTTCCAGCGAGAAAAGGACTGGGGCATGAGAACACCGCTTTGGACACCTGGTCAAATACTTCATTTGGTTCAAGTGGAGTACACTCATCAATACTCAAAGCTGTTCAGGATGACCTTCAGCATATGGCGTTCTTCCTCTTCCTCATCACTACTGCCTTCTCAGAGCATAGTCCCTATGACCTTCTGTCATGCTGAGCTGATCGATTTACTTGTGATGATATTAGTCCTGGGATCCAGTTTTCCCACCATCAGGGTATATGACCCTATGTCATATTCAGGATTCTTGGTCCGGCATCCTTGAATTCCTGATTCTCTCCTCATCCTAGACAGGAGACTCTTGCCATCGATGTTCATTTTACAGCTTGATTAAGAATACTTATTACTATATGCCCTCGTTATTTCGCTCATAACTTCTTGGCTGTAAGTAATTTCTAATTCTTCCCTCAAAAAGCTTATCTCATTAATTTTGAGATTAATTTCCCCAAAATTGGAGCCTAATGGATTATAGAGTGCATAATGTCAACTTCTATATAAGTCCAACATACCCCTCTAGTCCAGCTCATATGTTGAATTCAGAATCTTGCTACCAACAGCTCCTCAACAGTCTGTCTGATCCAGACCTCCATCTCTTCCAGCAGATGAGTCAGGATGCTCGACAGAACCTCTTCTATGGTCCTTCCAGAAATCATATGCCTAGTCTGGTGCAAGGAGCTAGTCCTTCCATCAAATTACTGGAAATGGTAACTAATCCCTCTGAAACCAGGCTGGCCATCATTTCAAACAACTCTCGGTCAACTCTTCCTTTGCAGTTGATTCCAGAGTTGGACCAGTCATTATCCAGTTTTATTCTTGTGGTTTGTGCAACTGGAACTCCGCGCAACAACCCAGATGTTCTGCAACATCATAATTAATTGATTACCAGTAATAATACTGGTGAATATGGTCAGTTGTTTTTCTCAGGCCTCCATGCCTGAAAACCATGTGAACTGCTTGTACTATTACTGCTCTTTCCGACAGTTTTGGGAATAATAGCCACTTTCCATTAATCGTCTTGAATACTTGTCCATCTATAGTCTCAGTGTTTTCCATCGCTTTTTGAAGCGCACCTTGGATTTCTTGAGGCTCATCCTTTATCCTTTCTTCAACCATTCTCTAGAATAGCTCATCTGTCTGCAGGTATACCAACTAGACCATTGGTAACCGCGATAAGCCATCTGCGTTCTGGTGAGAAGCCCCCACTTGGTGGACTATCTCATAATCATAAGCCTGAAGTTTAAGTGCCATCAGGCCAGTTGTCCTTCCAGTTCCTGTAGATTGTACAGCCAACACAGCAAATAGTGGTCTATTACCACCTTAAAGTGTGTTCCATGGACATACACCTAAAACTGCTTACAGGCATAAATGACCGCAAGGCATTCATGCTCAATCACGGTGTAGTTCCTCTCAGCAGCTGAGAATGTATGGCTCACATATGCCACCAGATGCTCGTCCCCAAGTTCATTTACTTGGCTCCTTATGGCGCCAATCACTGTCAATGAAGCATTGGTTTTGAATGATAAACTCCTGATCAAAATTCGGATATTTCAGGATTGGCGAATTTATAAAATACTGGCAAAACTCATTGAAGGAGTCATGGGCCTCTTCATTCCATACAAATCCTTTTTTGGATCCTTTAATAAATGAAATAAAGGCTCAGCTATTCGGGTGAAGTCCTGAATAAATCTTCTGTAGTATATGACCATCCCAAGGAATACTTGGATGTCTCAGACACTTTTTGGCACAGCCATGCGCTCTATAGCTGCTATCTTCTGGGTTTGCGGCTGCAATCCACTTGAGTTGATCGCTAATCCCAGGTATTTGAACTCTTTCTTGAAGAAGTGGCACTTCCTTGGCTTGATCTTCAGGTTAACCTCGGACAGCTTCTTAAAAACTTCCTCTAAGTGGTGCAGGTGATCAGTAAATGTTCTACTGAACACATCGATATCATCTAGATATACCAGAACACACAACAACTTCAGGTCGCATAATATCATGTCCATGGCCCTCTGGAACATCGCGGGCACATTGCAAAGACCCTAGAGCATCCTTGTCAGCTGGTATAACCTCTGCGCAGTAATAATCGCACATTTTTCTTGGCCTTCTTCTGGCAAGTCGATCTGCCAGTATCCTGAGATTAGGTCCATCATGGAGAAATACTTTGCTTCTCCAAATTGATACAGCGCATCTTTGATCCTCAGTAGGGGATACGATTCCTTCTCCATAATTTTTTTCAGCCTCTGATACTCAATCACTACCCGATTTGATCCATCCTTCTTCTTCATGATCAAAATTGGACTTGCCCAGGGATTTGATGACAGAACTAGAAGCCCATGCTTCACTGGTTTGCTGATCTCATCCTCCACTACCGCTTTAGCAGCTTTTGATCTTTGGATTGGTCTCATCCTTATTGGTAGATTTTTCCCAGTGTTGACCTTGTGAATTACATCTCATGCAAATCCCAAATTGTGGTTGTCCTGAGAGAACACTTCCTGATATTTCTTGAATAATTTGAGCACCTCTTCTCTCTGCCCTTCAGCAGATCTGCAAGCTGCTCCCAATCAACCAATATTTTATGCTTTTGGCCGTCCTGTCTGGTAATCCTATTTCATCAAGAGACCCAAAATTGTGGAATAGTCTCAATTCTGCCATCTGGATCAAATGAATAAATGTGATGATCTGAAGCCCTCTTGATCTTCATTGGTTTTTTCACTCAAATTTGCCAAGAGAACTCGTATTTCTCCATGGCCTAGCATTATTATCCCGGGAGCCACCCATGGCTCTACTCTGGACTTCTTACAGGGGCTTCTGACTTCTCCATAAAACAGCTCCAGAATCTCCAAAGTCAACCCTGTGTCAACTATTATCTGCGATCTGGCCAGTAAGGTCCTTTCCTTCTTGATCCTTAATGGAATTCCCTAGTTTCTAGGATTTCTGCCAGCATCTCTTGTCACTTCCTACTAACTAATTGGTATTGAATCGGTACAATGCCATCATTGTATATCACATTAATGAAGTTGTTTCTCCGATTCAATGGAGATTCACCATCCTTCTGGTATACCAATGGTAACGTCTGACCCAGGATGGTCAACGTAATATCCTCAAAGTTACATTTAACTCCTTACTTCCACAGAAACTCCGTTCTGATCAGAATATCATAGTTTTGGTTTGCCAAAACTATTGCTGGCGTGGATATCACCAATGACTCAAATTGTAGTGGCAGTGCACTATACGCTCCACAGGAAATGGTGGTGTTTGGCCCATCTGTTCCATATTCTTTCTTGTATTCCAAGTCCAGAGAGGTCTTCATCCTCTTCACCAGCTTGGTTGACACAATATTGATGGGCGCTCCACTGTCGACTATTGCCCTCACCTTCACCCGATTCACTTGAATATCTATATATATATACTTGGAGTATTGTAATATAGTATTTACTGAGTGAATAGCGGCGTTATTAGCTGAATCTATGGTATGAATAATCTGCGCCAATAATTTAGGAAACAATTCCTTTATTGCACTGAGGGGATTGACAGAATGGCCTCATCTAAATGAACATCTGATAACTCATCAGGATTCTCAGTGGCCTGAATTTTCTCCGCCAGTTGTCGGGCATATGGCCGGGCAACTTCCTGAATTATCTTGGGGTCAATCTTCTTCGCCCCAGCTCTGGTCACAGCATTTACATCCATCTTGACCACTTGTTATAGCTGATCCTGCTCGTCATCTACAAACAGATCACTAATGTCTATCTCTTCATTCATGATATTGGAAGTAACAGGTTTCTCCGCCGCTCTAGACTGTTTCTTGTCTAGGTAGCGGGCCCTTTTCCCAAATCTTTGGCTACTGCTGTCTCCTTGGCCTGGACCACGTTAATCTGATCCTTTGGCTTTTTGCATTGTGCAGCGAAATGTCCTTTCTCGCCACACTGAAAGCAGACCTTCTCTTTCTTTTTTAACCATCAGAATTTTTGGGCTTATTTCCCAGCACAGTTCAAATGGTAGTCTCTATTGCTCCTTCGCTTCCCTTCATGATTCAGATTTTGGACCGGATTAGAATTGAAGCTTCTACTTGAGGCATTGAACGTCACTCCCAAAATCTTCAGGCTTTCTACCATTTGCGAGGTAGTTATCTCCATTGCAAATACAGAAGTCATCATTTGATGAAAATTGTGATAGGGCTAAAGGGCTGCTTGCAAAGCAATCTCACATCAAAGTCATCTAAAACTTTTGCTCCAGCCAGGATCTGTGACTCCTGGTAAAATTGATCCGTGAAGCTAGAAAGAGACTCATCTTTATAGAATTGAGTTCCCATAAATTCTTGCTTGCTTTTCGATATGTGGATTGGACTCCCTAACTCCTTCATTATGGCCGCTTTAGCCTCGGCATACAACCAGCTATCCCCCTCCAAGTGGGGTAACACTAGATTCTGGCAGTTGATGTCCAAGCAGTTCATGACCATCAACGCCTTTTGACAATCCCTGTATCCATTCATAGTCATGTCAAACAGTCAGGAAAACGCTGGGGCGTTATCCTGATGGAATGTTGGCAATTTCAATGTTGCTCTAAATTCCTCTGAAACATTTCAGGCTGATTCTCTCAGTTTGTCTACTCGGCTAACTTGTGGAGTGACTTTAAGCGTCATCTCCAAAATGGCATCAAAGGCAGGTGGCATATTTCTTGGGGTATTCAACTTCCCAAGTATCATGCAAGGACTTCTCTCTTCGGCATCACTGGCCATATCAGGCTCACATGCACATCCGTGGGCTTTCAAGTCCTCTACTTCATTCATCAATTTCTCAATATCTGCACTAAACTTTCTTAAATGAATACAATCCGCTTCTTGCTCTGTTTTCAGGAATAGGACCTCTAAAATAAGGTCTCTTCTATCTTCTTAAATGAGTTTACTTTAGCAATTACCTCGTTCCCAAAGTTGGCTACGTTTTCTACTCCTTCCTTAACCTTGGTGAATCGCTCTTCCAAGGCCACAAACTCCTGATTAACTACTGTGTTTAAGGCATTCTGATTCACTGTGGCGATCTCAGTCCACAACTTGCGCATTTCTGCTTTATATGACATTATAATAGTTTTTTTACTCAACTACCCCTATAGTGAGCACCAACTTGTAAAAATTTACTTGAGTGTTCTTATTAGCAAACAACCCTAGTAATCTTTTTACTGCACAGGTTTGATTTTCTTTGCCACTTTGCATTGTATAGAATGTATTATCCAACAATAGTATAAATACTATTATCCATAGTTGAGTTTGAACTATTATTAGGCCTAACGCTTTGGCCAGTACTTCCAATTAAATACTTAATAAGTCGTACTCGTAGGGATTCATTCCCTATATTCCTGTCCACCCAGTCTTCATTAAGATCTCTTGATGACAGTCTCTTTTGGCCCAACACACAGTCATCAGCTATCCCTGATTGTAGTTCACTTTGTCTCTAGATCCTCACTCAGATCTCTACTCTTCTCTCTGAGAGTCTTCAAATTATTTCCTTCTGCAATAATATCCTTGTGATGGAACGTCACAATGGAAGCTGATAGTCTAACTATACACCGAATTGAAAATATTACTAATAATACTAGTAATAATACTGTTTTCCTAAATGCTGTTTTAATGTCTTAAATGCTGTTTTTTATTATAGTGAATCATAGGGAATTATATAGTAGGGGATTCGGCCATCTAACCCTTGGTTGACACCTTCTCGATGAAATGGCAGCCATTGCCATTTAATCACCTTCCTCATCTCTACAGCGACGGTCTTCCCCATCCTGGCTATGATTCCATCATTGGACATCCTCTAGACCTCAAATAGAAAGAGTCAGAAAACGTGTCTCTAACATTTTCATCTTGATCCAAGCAAACCAACCATAATTGGCTAGCGACCTGCTTAGGTAATGGGACTTATTACCCATTATGGCAGGTCACTTCACCAACCAATTTAATTACTAGTTGCAGGCGACAACACTTGCCTCACAACTCACTATTCATTCCCAATCAGTCGTTGATGAAACCTGACCAATCCCAATCAGTACACCTGATAATTACTCACTATCAGATGCCCCTAAATCGTCAGCCACTCCACCCAATGAAATTTTAGGTATTCATCTGGATTGATCCCTGATGGATACAACCAGGTGAATATCCCAAAATCCCCTGAATGTAGTTCCTCTGAAACTCAGGCCAACCAATTTCTGAATCACTTCGCCTTAGGGAATGTTCCCCTAGTGACACCAGGTAGTCTAGCAGGCTGGGAATATGGGCAAAAATCCCAGCAACTTCCTTTGGGTCCAAGGAACAGTGTGCGAGGTTACAGCTTAGAAAATTGGGAAGCACATTGAATGTCCCTTTTATGAATTTGTACTAAAGTCAAAACTGCATAGGTCTCAATAGGTTTGGGCTTGCCAATGTGCCAATTTTTGGGGTTTATGAAAATATAAAATATCCTGGTGATCCGTGCAGACCATCAATTCATGTTGAGCACCCTGCAACAGATACCTCCAATGAGTTAATGCCCATGAAACAGCTGCCAACTCCTTGTCATATATGGCCCAAGGCTGCTCCATGGCTGTGAACTTCCAGGAAAAGTAAGCGACCATGTGTTCCAAACCATCATGCTCCTGAAGCAACACCGCTCCCACTGCTACCAACGAGGCGTCAAGTGCAACAATATATGGCTTAGTGGGATTGACGTGCTTCAAAATGGGTGAAGACATGAACACCTCTTTGATCAATTTGAACGCCTGCTGGCATATGGGCATCCAACGAAATGGTACGTTTTTCCCTGTAAGGGGGTGGAGCGGTGCAGCCAGCTGGGAAAGTGCCAGGGAAAATTTTTTTAGGAAATTAATGGTTCCCAAGAAATTTGAAGTTGTTTCTGCATAGTTGGGGTTGGCCATTCTCAGATCGCATCTAACTTGTTGGGAGGGATTGCATAACCATCTTTGAGGATGAGGTTCCCTAGGAAGGAAACCTCCTCCTTATAAAACTCGCACTTGGAAGGCTTGACGAACAAGCCTGCTTTATGCAAGGCGGCCACCACTGCTTCCAAGTCAGTAGCATGTTGTTTGGGAGTCGGGGAGTGAACCAGGATATCATTGATATATGCAACTGCACAGATAAACCAGAGGGTACCCATTACATTATCAATCATATGTTGAAATGTAGTGGGAGCATTCTTCAGCCCAAAAGGCATTACACGGAATTGGAAAATGCCACGCTTCGTCTGGATCACTGTAACCATTTTTGCCCTTTCACTACCTGAATTTGATTAAAGGCGTTCACCAGATCCAGCTTAGAGAACACATGTTATTTAGCGATTGCCTGGCTGATCGTCTGCTCCAGAGGGAAGGGGTAGGGATCAGAAACTGCTATTTTATTTAAGTGGCCATAATCCACGCAGGGATGGAGAGAAACATCTGCTTTTTTGGAAAAGACAATGGGGGAGGCGATAGGTGAGGTCTCCTTGAACAACCACCCTTTCTTCAGCATATCATCCAACCAGGTATTGAGTGCAATTTCTTCCTCCGCTTTATGGGGATACAACGGACAGTTGATGTTCACCAACTCCACAGTCGTTTAAAACCCGCAATCAAACCTAGTGTGTGGAGGCAGATGGTCCACCTTTTCCAAGTCAAAGATTCTCTGTTAGCGCATTAATCTCAGTAAAATTGGCTGGAATGCTCGCAGAAGTGACTAGGGAAGTGATAGAACTGATTCCTTGTGTCTTATTAAGGGTGTCAATCAAGGGAAATTCTACCTCCAGATGATCATTAGCAAATGGCAAGGTATTAGAATCCAAGTGAATCTTAACATGTTGTCAGCGCCACCACCCCACACCTAAGATCATCTGAAAAACCAAGCTTGGCATGGCTGAAAAATGATCATGGAAGCTGAACTGGTGGATTGAGAAAAATACCTGTCGGAGAATGACATATGAGGTCTGGGAAGCAGATGAGGCCACCATCACTGAGGGACCCGCATCCATTTCCAGTTCTAATTGTTGAGCCAACTCGACACTCATGAAGTTCTCTGCAGCTCCAGTATCCACCAGTGCCTTGAAGGAAACATTATGCAAGCTGACACTGATCTTTATAGGCAATAGGAAATAAGTGAAGTTTTGTTTATTGGAAGATTTGACGACTCTTCTGCTACTGAAGAAATAACTGGCAAATTGGGGGTAAGGTTGGGGGCTTTTGCCAGAGCGAAAATTGGGAGTACAAGGGTGGGGAAATGACTTCCTCCATCTGGGCCTTAACAGATTTATTTATAGGTGACTATGTATCAGCCAACTTGGACATGGGGGTTATGGCAGGATTGATACCCAGCTCTACCATTAGTTTGGAGGTAGGCGCGTCATCTGCATCTACTTTGGGTAATCCAATCATAAAATTACCCTTCTGATAACGGTTAACATGGCGGGGGAAGGCATTAATGGTGGTCGCGGTGGCACATATTTGATCTACTGATCCTTGGATGGTGGACTAGACCTTGTGATGAGCGGGACCTGAATCCAAACCTGATCTAAAGACTGCCTGAAGCATATCAATAGAGAGACCTGACGCAGGGGCCAGTTCATGGAAGGTAGAAATCAAAGAAACCAGGCTAGGGGCTTCAGCCATGGCATAGATCAGTCTGAATAGGTGGTCCAATTGTGACACAGGGGGTTTCAGGGCAGCCGACATGACAGCCATCAGTGGGGTGGGGTCTCCTGTTTGTGAGGAAGAGTGCAAAAGGCCTCTAACCCAACGGCAGGCATCCCCATCCACAGCGTCTAGCAACGCAAGCCCTTGTTGGTCATGAGATAATGCAGAAGCATTATTAAGCGCAATTGCTGTATGCATTTGCACCTTGGCGAGCGTGTCAAGGACTTGATTGGCTATCTCCCAGGAAGGGGCACTTGAGCTTCCTTTCAGGCTAGTGGAAGGAGGAGGAGCTGCAATCCGCGCAGCTTAGGTGGATTGAAGAAGATTCCCCAAGGTAGAGCGGATATTTCTCCCAAAATCAGAAAGTGACTAAAAAAACAACAAACAGCAAACTACTGTTTGCACATTTATTTGGTAAAGGGTAACCACTGCAGCGCCCAGTTCTAAGAACAGGCGGAAGTGGCTGGAAATAATGGTTGATCAATTATGTTATGGAAACAGCAGAATAAGTTTAGACTGGCCTGCCAGTCAGAATGCGTAAGCACCCAAAAAACAAGCCAGAATGCCAGGGGTATTGCTGACCAAATGACAATATATGGAGCTAGGCATTGCAAAACGATAAATTATTGATGTAGAACAACAGTGAGTATGATCCCAACAACGAACCACAATGTGCCCATCCCTGACCCAGGGGGCCATACTGCAGGGGTGGGATCACAGAAATAGTTTCAATGAGTTTATCAGCATATGGGGTCATTTCAACTGGGGAGGCAAGGAGACGGATTCTCGCTTGCAGTTGGTGGATGTAAAGCCACAAGATCCCCATGTATGTTGCCGGAAGTTCATGATAGAAGGGTTATAGTGCCAAAAATATCTGACTCGCTGAATCCAATCAACGACAGAGGGGGCCATAGTGACCATAAGTACTGGTAGAGACCATACAGTATACAGACTGACAGGCCACCAAGGAAACGCCATCAGGGATGTGACCAGAAGGATAAATACAATAAAAAATTGATTGGTTTTTGGGCAAAATTTTATTGAAAGGAAAGGAAGAAAATTGACTAACAATTTTCTCAGTGCAATGCAACTGATTAAATAGTGGTCGATTGGGGTAGTGACAAGTTGGGATTGGGACCCTCAATTTTGACCTAACCGGCGAATTATTCAGGAATGGGCAGATTAGTTCCCAGGGAACCAACATTGAAAAATTTAGCGGTGGGCCAAGTTGCTGTCAGTTTGACCTCAATTGTCCTAACCAAGGCTTGACTACATTTCTGATGGTTGGTGCAACAGCTTTTGGCCTGATGAGCAGCAGGAATCCCCCAAGGTCACCCCACATAGGGGCGGGTCCATTTGGTTGGGAACAGGTTCAGGACGCCCAACCTGCCCGCAATCAGTCGCTGAGCCATTCATTCAGTCAGTAGCATCACATCAGCCATGATGCCCGAATTGTCAAAAAGAGACTTTGAACCCTCATCAATGATGTCCAATGCCGCTGCCTGCCCGTTGAGGATGATCCCCAATGACTTTGGTAGGGAGGTGATTTGTTTGATGAGCATGTTAATCAAATTGAAACCGTTGGGCATTCCGGCCAATAAATCAGTCTTTCTACCTTTTCAGCCATTTGAGATCCAAACATTGGGAAGATTGCCGCTCAAATTAGTTCCAATTGATTTCAATTTAGTGATCTTGGCGCAAATTTCACTGATTCCCCATAACAGTTCTGGCGAGGTGAGTGTGGGTACTGGGGGTGGAATCCAAAGCAGAAGAGCTGTTACCCAGTACTTGTCTACTACATGAGCGAGATCGCCCTGAGTAATGAGGGGTACCACCATCCTCTTTGGTGCCTTCTTGCTCAAGCTAGAAAAATGGCCTGATCAACACCCAGGGGACATTCCCCAGGACTTACACTCCTATTGTTTAAAGTATGTTTCATGAGACTAACTTTCCTCATTGGTTGACTTCCTTTAATAAAATATCTGTTCAATTCAAGTTTTTGTGTGCATATATTTATTCTGGTTTGCCATCCTTGCGTGGTCTCTTCTGTGCAGTGCCCTTGTGGATGGTGCTTTGTTTACCCTTGACTCAGCGGAGTGCTCCTTATCAGTAAATTGGGACCTTGCCCACCACCTCTACTGAAACGGGAGTGTTACAGACATGCCCCTTATGTTAGTCAACCAACAAAATTTTTGGTCTCGCCAAGATTTATTCTATGTGGAAGAGTTGCTTAGTAGTAATCAGAAGCTTTAGTTGCACACCGTGGTTTGGACGCTCTTGTCCATGGTGTTATCACTATGGTTGATGGTGTGTCAGCTTGGGGTTTATCTTTTTGCTGCTTGCAGTGTGACTTTCACCCTTTTGGTGAGTAAATGGTGGTTTATTAAAGTTTGTGGCCCAATTTCTGGGGCTTCTAAGTTTCCCACCACCTCTTCTCGTTATACTAAAAACAACCCTGACTCCCCTCATTCAGTAGTTGAGTGGCTGCGTTGGCTTCTATCTGGGGCACCGTCCTGGGTGTTTTTTGTTTATAAAACTGTGTTGTGGGTTTTAGAGAGTATAGAGAGTATGAAGTGATCCTTAGGGGCAGGTCAACCCTGTGCCACCATTTCTGAGCTTGACTGGGGCTTATTAGGTTATTGTGGTGTTTGTCATGTTGTGTAGCCATAATATTATGAATCTCCCTGTGTCTCAGGATTACTTGTGACAATAATTCCCCAAACGTCATTTTTCAAACCATTTTGAAGCCCTCACAAGAGACATTCAAGTGAGTCAAGATTCCTCCGCTGGCTTAAATCATCTGATTGGAGCTTTTTGACAATTTCCCCACCCCAACCCAGTTGAAGCATGGTAATTTGGCAATCATGGTTTCACCTGGGCCAGCTTTTTAAATTTGGGCCCCAAAAACTCATGTGTGCCTCTAAAAAAGAGGAATCTCGTCCTTCCATTCCTTTAAGTTCCTCCAAACTTGAAGTTGAGCAGGGGTCTACCCTGAGATTAAATTGAATGTTTCAGCTGATTCCACCATGATGATGTCACTTGCGGAAGCCACTATAAATACAGCGCTCATGATTATGGTTTTTCCTTTGAATGTGGCAGAGCTCCCCACCAATTCCCTCCCCGTTTTGGTAGAATTTAGGGTCCTGGAGAGTCTAGCCCCAAATTTGACAAAACAAATCAATAAAATCAATTCTTTTTTCACTGCATTTCTGTGGTGCAGGCCAAAGCATTGACAAAGGACTTGGTGGTGATAACCCTGGATAACAATGCACAACCGGATGCTAATTAATGCCATGGTATCATTAACGCCAGAAAACGCGTTTTATACCGCAAATTTTAAATAAAAACTAGTCAAATATTATATCTGGGGACTCTAGCTTGGAACCCATTTCTTTATATCAGATTACCTCAGAGGACCCTCGCTTGATCCCTACCATGATCCGCAGAACACTAGCAGTAGAAAAGATTTTACTTTTACAATCTAAAAATATTTATGCAATTGCTGAAGATATGATGGGATATGTGACCTCAGTAGTAAGAGTGACCAATATCCCTTTCCATTTTATGATGCAAAACCTTACCTTGGAGGTATGCTTATGAAAAACTGATGAATTTTCTGGTAAAGTGTTGGCATTATTTTTTTAAAATGTTTTGCATAATTTATTTGACTGCTACCCTTTCATACCCATTAGGGAAATCAGCACAACTATCTTGTTGTATATAGGAGCCTCTGAGAATTTTATTGACCAAGAATGAGTCGACTACCTTGAGTTAAACTACTTGCCAGATGGTATTTTCAGGGGAGGGGCTTTACAAGGTATTTTCACGCTGAAGGTTTGAGGGTTAATGGATTATCAAATTAAAAAATATTATGTGGCTGATCACTTCCAAGCTTCAAAATCCTCTTGTATCACATTATTTTGTGATCAGAGTGTTGCAAAAGTTTGACTTCAGAAACAACTTGACAGACAACACCTTGTCCTTAAATTTGAAGCACGTTTATAAATTAGTTGTCCCCTTGTCTGAAGCTCACTCACATGACGATTTTCCCCATTAGCTCAAGTCCACACATTCAGTCTTACTCTGTTGTTGAAACCCTCTTAAGAGATATCCTTATCTCCCTGTCTGGAGTAGCTAGAATCTTCATTTGATGCGGCTTCAGCCAACGTACTACCAGCTCATTCAGAGTTTGATTGCAAGTTCAAACTCACCGTTAATTTGGTGCTTATATTTTCTCCCATTTACCCATTGACTTTATTGGAGTAAGCAGCGCTAGAAGTGTGGGTCAAGGAGCAGTTAGCCAAAGTCGCGATAATTCAGCATACCTCTCCAGTATGCTCCCCACCTCTTTTTTGGATAAATGAGATGGTACTCTACGCCCATGCATAGATTATGGCGAACCTAAACAATGTCGCTGTACCAGATTTGCATCCCATACCATTGTACTCTCAAATTTTCTCGCTATGTGGGAAGGCCATAGTTTTCTCCAATCTGTATTGCTTAAATTCATTTAATCAGATCCGGATTAAGAAGAACCAGAAGTGACTCAACACGTTCTGAACCAGAAAAGTTTTTTTTTCAGTTTTGGGTTATGCCATTTGGGCTTAAAAATGAGCCTGCTATCTTCCAACGTCATATAGACGCAGCTTTAGGGGCTTGCTAGATGTATGCGCGGTGGCCTACATGGAGATATTCTGATGATTTCCCCTAATTAAACGACACATGCAATACTCCTTTGGCAAGTAAAGTGGAGTTTGAGGGCAGTCAACCTTACGCTGAAAATCAGTAAGTGTTAGTTCTTTAAGTCCCAGGTCACCTTCCTGAGCATCATTGTATTTTATCAAAGACAAATGATAACTCCAGACAAGGAGAAGGCAATATGCAAGTGGCCCACCCCAACATTGGTCAAGAATTTGAGGAGTTTTTTTGGGGATGTGTATGTTCATTAAGAAATTTCACCAAATCTTTATGAAGTGTGGCGCCCTTGTATAAGGCGAGTAAAGTGAAAGTACTCCTGTGGTCCCCAATTTTGAAGGATGCCTTCCAAGTAGTAAATTGCACCTTGTTGTCCACGATCATCCTTCACCATGTAGATCCCAAAAAGGAGTTTATTGTGGCTTCTGATGCCTCCAACTTCGCCATAGCAGCTGCCTTATAACAATTAGGTGAAGATGGAATAAAGCATCTGGTGAGATATTTTCTTAGAAAATTTCTTTGCCTGAGTTAGACTAGCTTTTTATTAAAAGGGTTTAACGGCAGTGGTTGAGGAGATAACTCATTAGCTTTATCAATTGCATAGCTCTTCCCAACTCTTCCACGGACGTACAGATCAACGTGCCTTGTTGTAATACTGCGCATCTCATGTTCTAACCTCATGGCAAACCCTCTAGCATAAAATCCTAGCCCAAATTGTGTTTTCTTATGAGTTTACAAAGGGCCAGAAGTATGGTTTGGTAGATACTTTGAGATGAAACCCTGCGTTAGCCCCAGATTTGAAGGAGTTAAAGGTACAAAACACCCACCTGATGATTATGCCGGGTAATATAGTGTCCCAACTTCTCTCCCCCATGACCCATGGATCAGCGATTGCTCCTCTGGAAAATGCGGAGGAACATGCATTTTCAGAAAGGTAGTCCTTTCACAGCCTTTGTTGGCTGAGTATACCACGCTTACCAATAGTGAATTGAATCAGGAGGACATTACCAGGGTTTACCGCATTAAGGACTAGATGGTGTGGTTTCAGGGACGCCTATGGGTTTCCTCAGGACCACTCCGCCTGGAAATCATTTGGGACCCTATGATGGAATCTCCGTTGGATACCAATGGAAGGCAAAAACTCTGGAGCTGACCCACTGCGCTTATAATTGGAAGGGATTAGCTGTGAAGGTTGCCAGGTATTGTGAAAGTGTCTGGTCTGCAATCAAATGAAGCCAAATTTCCAGCCTCTCGAAGGGTTTGTTGTACCATTATAAAAGGCTGAAGGGCCTTGGACTTTCTTAATAGTAGATTTCATTGTAAAACTCTATGCATCTGAAGGCTATGATGCCATCATGGTAGTGGTAAACCGGCTTACAAAGTTCACCCACTTTATCTGCATAAACACAGTAACTGCGACTGAGTTGGCTAGGCTCTTTGTATCTCATGTGTTTGTCCTTCATAAGGGATCCCAACAAAATTAGTGATTTTGGGCCCCAGTTTACCTCAGTCTTCTGGAGAGAGTTGTTTAAGACTCTTCAGATTCGCCCCTGCCGTTCAACTGCCTATCACCCCCAATCAGATGGGCAGACTGAAAGAGTGAATTAGTGCTTGTAACAGCTTCTAAGTGTTATACTGCCCCGGATCATTTTGATTAGATTCCCCTTCTCCCCATGGCTTAATTTAGTTATAACAACGCCCAACATGAATCAATCGGTTGTTCCCCCTTCTTCTATATAATTATGGCTTCAATACCGCCTTCAAAATGAAGCCCAGTTGTGTATACAATGTGGAAGCGATGGTAAACTTTGCAAACTTAATCAAGAAGGTACACCAGGAGGTGAGCACAAATTTAGATGCGACCATGCAAGCTTAAATGGAGAATGTTGATGGTAAGAGATGAGTTGGTCCCACATGCAAGGAAGAACTTGTGATGCTAGATGCTAAAAACATCCCAATAAAGCAATTATGTAAAAAAACTGGGACAAAAGAGGATAGGGCCATACTGCATTGTCAGAAAGTTGGGCCATGCATCATACCAGTTGGATCTCCCTCGTCACATAATGGATCTTTGAAGTCTTCCATGAAAACAAGCTTACATTGTTTGAGGGCCCCTCACCAGAGACTCTAGAGGCTTATCTCATTGATGGGAACTCCAGAGTGGGAAGTGGAGAATATTGTACCCTCCCATCTTGTAAGAAGAAGACTTAAGTATCTTGTATCCTGGAAGGGATTTGATGCAGTAGAGAACAATTTAGTACCAGTGCGTGACTGCGCCCATGCCCAAGATCTTATTGAAGTTTCCTTGAGAGTTTCCCTGAGGCTTCAGAAATAAGTCAAAACAAGCCATCGCTGCCATGAAGTTGGCCCTGGACCACAAGAACTTTTCCTTGGCAAAAGCCCCAGGAGGGTGGGTGGAGCCCCAGAGGAACATGAGGGTAACGTCATGACTACATGTCATGATTAGGGAAACAACTGTGAAGAAAGGCTGGATGTCAGGAGTTCAAAAAGGTCAAGCTGTAAGACCTCCTTAATCTAAGACATAACTTGAATCAACGCTGGTGCAAGCTAGAAATGCCCAGGTTGGTCCAGGGGGTGTTTGCGATGCTCAGCCCTGTGTTACAGCAAGGGCGTTAAAATGCACCAGCTATCTTATTAATGATGATGGTTTGATTTGGTTGCTTGGAGAATGGGGTTTCAAAACACGTTTGATTTCCAATATTGCAAAATTAGGATGGCTAGACCTGCAATTAATAACCTGAGCTTGGTCAATATTGAACTACAGTACCCTGGCTGATGGTAGGGTGTGTCATGGAAGCGGCTGATAAGAATTAGACTGGGCTCCCAGTCAGGATGTGTGAGCACCTAGTGGAGAGCCCAGAATGCCAAGGTCACAGCGTTCTGTGTGATTAGAAGAAGAGGAGATCTATTGGGGACGTGAGGAAAGTAAATGTTCATTAATGTACCAAAGGCCCCCAAGGCAAACCAGATGGTTTCAATGGGGGCAACTGTGAGTCTTGTGGGGTAACCCCCAAGGGCGGGAGAGGCAGGGAGGATGATGACTCCTCCAAGGTTCACAGTTGCTGGCCTTCAGGTTCGAGTAGGTGAGTCTGTGCACCAGGGAGGGGCGGCACAGGGCTCACCGCATGGGCAGGGGTGCTGTCAGAGGGAAACCAGGCATGCAACGAGCATTAGGGCTGAGCCCCCTTGGGTGGGGTGCTCTGGAGCCCTCAGGTGGTTGGGATTAGCGGCAGACAAGCCAGGTGTGGGGGCTGAGATCATGGCCATTGGGGCAGGGGTGCCCAGAGGCTGCTCTGATAGGGGAGCAGTCTCAGAAATCCCAGCAGCAAAGTGAACGGACAGGTTCACATTAGATGGGTACATGAAAATGGATGGAAAATTGACTCCATCATCAAGATCAAGGCAGTTTACAGCTGATATGATCCACCACCATGTGGTGGGATTGAGAAACTGGATGACCCATTCACAATCATTGGGATGATCATTTGGGCGGTGGCACACTTTGCTGGATTGATCGGCAGAATTTTGTTAAAATAAACAGGTGGAGTCCGCAGCAAGACATTTGGGGTATTTTTTTTAGTACTAGATGGTCCCAACCCAAGGGGGATGACATTTGGGGTATTCAGGCTTTATTTTAGCACAAAGCGCGGGAAGAATAGAGAATGAACCAACAACTGCCCCTTGGCAGGGCAGTTGCCTTAAGTATTGGGAGAATCGTATAGTGTGGATGCTGAGGGATTGAGTGATTGGGGATTGGTGATGGGATTTTGTTGGCTGATGGGTGAGGGGTGGAGGGATTCCCAAAATCTTGGCAAAAATCAAAAAAAACTTTTGCAGATTTTCCCATATTTTTGGGGCCAGACCAGGTCGATGGTACTGATCTGGGCCTTGACCATTTGAGTTGGGCTTCTCACATGGTTCAGATTTCCCAGATTTGTCCTGGGGGGGCTGTGGCCTTGGTGCTTGATCGTTCACAACCTGGTCCAAACTCTCAATCTCATTGTTTACATGATCTGAACTTCCTGGATCCATCTTGGGGGTAGGGCCAACTAATCTGAGTCACTTGTAACCTGGTTTGAGACCCAAATTGAGTTCCAATCTGATTCTCAGACCTGGCCAGTCTGGACCAGCTCTGTTAGCACAGAATTCGCAGACTGGGCTCCAATACTAGCACTGGCTATTTCCTCAAAGTTTTGGTATGTTTTCCCGTTGAGTGAGGGGTCCCAGGGGCCCGCCCATGGCCCCTGGCCTGCATAATCTCCTGGCAGGTCCCCTCTATTACTCTTACCAGGGTTGAGGAGGGGGAGGAGAGAGATCTGATTATCTTTAGGAGGAAGGGCAGTCACCCAGCGCTCATCAACCATGTGCGCCAGGTTGCTCAACTGTGACAGGGTGTCTGCTTGGGCCTTTGGGCCCCTTTTTTTGTAAAAGGGATGCTGCTCCCTATCCAGTTGTAG
Organism: Massospora cicadina; assembly: GCA_022478985.1. NCBI lineage: Eukaryota > Fungi > Entomophthoromycota > Entomophthoromycetes > Entomophthorales > Entomophthoraceae > Massospora > Massospora cicadina. Next base: position 24,521 of record JAKSZP010008039.1, read on the forward strand.
GGGCTGGTCCCCAAACTTACAGGGTGTTCCTATTGGTTCACTTAGGTTTGGCACCATTTCCCCCATTGACAACTTACTACCCATTGTTTAAAGTATGTTTCACAAGACCAAATTTCCTCGTTATTCAACTGCCTTACATAAATATCCTGTTTGGTTTACATTTTTATGTGCATTTATCTAGTGTGGTTTGCCGACCTCCAAGAGGTTCACATTAGCCCAATGTGTGCTTTCCATGTGTGGAACTTCTATACACTGTCCTTGTGGGAGGTGCTAAGTTTACCCTTAATTCAGCAGAGTATTCCTTAGCAGTGAGTTGTGCCCTTACCCATCACCTCTACTGGAGCTGAGCATTACAGGTACGCTCCTTACAGATGACTAGATCATTGTCCACAAAGATTCAACATCCCATTTAATAATAATTAGATAATTCAAAATGATGATGTCACATTCTTCCCGATCAGTCTCAGCTTCAAACTTCAGATTTCTTACCTTTGACATCCCATTTCACAATCTTATTTTCCGTTGACCTCATTTCATTTAAATCAATCTTCAATTTCTTGGTAGAATATGATACTGCCAAAAAAGGTTGATTAGAAGACCAGGCTGCACCAAATCCATTGAAAAATCCACAGGAATCACTTAAAGTCTTTCCCTGGGTCTCATATTGGGGAGGGTAATGTTGAGAAAAGCTCAACTAAAAACTTAATTCATTACCCTATGGAAAGTTCCATCTTAAAAACCCAATTTATTTGATACAAATCTTGATACTAATATTATAGCTGTTCAGATAAAATCAAGTTAATCCTATTAAATCCAGCAACTAAAAAATTTTTTGCAAAATTTTAAGACCCTCTTATGGTTTCAATCAATCTAAAAAATTCTGATGACAGAGGCCTTTATATACCCCTTGACTGCCACAAAAATCAAATTGTCTCTCACTATGATGTCAGAGGCTGTACCTTTATAAATACTATTTGAGAATAATATGCGCTAAAAATCACATATTCTCCAGGGAACCTCCTTTTATACCCTAAGTTTCCCTTATAAAGATGGATGAATTATCAAAAAACTCTTTCCAAAGAGTTTCGCCTTTTTATGACTCCAAGTAATTGGCATAATACTAATTTAGGAAGAGAATTAATTATAAAATCACAATCAAATTATAAGACCAAAATAGTATGCAGCCGCAAGAGCAATAGGAGTCATGGGCATCACAGAAGCCACATTTGGGCTCAGAACAGCAGTCACATATTAATAAACAAGCAAGAGCTCCACATTATAACCTGCACATGAAACCCAGATTATTGAAGAGAATCAGGGAATGTGACTCTGATCCTGAAACCAAGATACAAATACAAAAAATTACATGATAGAAATTGATTTAATATACAACAAGCCTTACTTTAAGCATCCCAAATCCCCCTTATACTATATGTCAGAAAATTGACAGATGGATTCCTCCTGATAATATCAGAATTAGGGGTGTCAGGATAGCGGCGAGTTAAGTTTAGACTGTCCTACCAGTCAGGATGCCAAAGCACCCAAATGGTAATCCTGAATGCCAGAGGCACTGCTGCTTGGACAATGTTAAATTGAGCTGTAAGAGATTTTGCCAGCGAGTGCCAATAAGTCTTAAATGTGAATAAAAACCCAAAAACGAACAAGGCTATCATGGCACCTGGGCCTGCAGGTTTGGGTGCTGGAAAAATGGGATTGAGTTAGGAGGTTTGTAGTTCATCATTAGGGAAAAATTGAATTTGGGAAACTGGATTTTATTGGGCTTTTTAATGAGAAAATCAAACGTCAATTTTCTTGGTGTATTACACTGTTTAAATAGATGATTTATTTGGGGAATAGCTTAGTAAGACTCAGGTTTGGGGCCCTCAAGATTTTTCCTAACCTGGTGAACTTTGAGCAAAAGGGGATACGGATTTGCCTTGAACTGACTTTAAAAATTGACAGTGGTGGGCCAGGTCACTGTCAGTTTGACCTTGGGCACCCAAATCATGGTTTTACCACTTTTCCAATGGTTATTGTGATGTTGTTTTGCCTGATGGGCGATGGGAACATCAAAAAGCCACCTCATGTAAGAGCGGTCTCAAGAAGTTGGAAATGGGTTTGGGATACCAAAACTGCCTGTACCCAGTTACTTTGGCATCCATTTAACCAGAGATGCATTGAATGATGATTCCAATTTTTGAGGGGAATGTTTTGGGCTAGCAACGACTTTTGCCAATGACTCAAAATAAGGACATTCATCATAGAAGGTGCATGCCCTTCAGGCTTTTCCCCAATATTTTTTGAGTAATTTTCAAATTGGTGACAACATTTAATAATCAGCCTGGTGCCATTGGTGAGTTTAACCTAGGATTTGACACTGGACACATTCTTTTTGGAAGTTACACGCCTGGTGGGCTTTGTCCCGTATTTTTTGGAGGCAAAAAATAAACTAACAATGTTTCCCAATAGCCCAATGCCATTGGTGAGTTTTGCCAAGAATTTGACACATAATTTCTCATTTATTAAATTTGCAAGCCCATCGGGCTTTGTTACCAAGGATTTCAGGGCTTCTGGACCTTGATTTGAAAGCTCATTGCCATTGACTTCATAAGAACTTTTAGGCTCATGGTGGTGCTGACTTTCGAAGATTTCAGCGCACATTACCTCAATTTGCCATACTAATTAAATGGAGGCAATTGTGGGTTTAGGTGGTATAATATCTAAAGTGAGAGCTGTCAACCATCACTTGTCACCACATGGCAAGATCGCCCTGTGATTTGAGAGGAACAGATGCCCTTCTCAGTCCTTTCTTTGTGATGAATGGGAACACTGCCCAGTCTAAGAAGGGGATGTTCCCCCAGAAGTACAAGGGGTGTTAGTTGTTGAGTGTGATTTCCGGCTAATCGCCTAGTTAAAATAGTATTTTAATGGTATATTTACCAATTGGTGCTCCCCATTTGGGTGGGTTGAGCCCTTTTTAAAGTATAAGGGATAATCCCCAATAGTAATGTTATGTAAAAATTGACACTGGTGCCTAATGCCAAGTATTCAATCAATTAAATAATATCATTTGGGTTTGGTGGAATCCTAGTTAAATGCTGACTGCAAATTGTGTGTCATTGTGGGATTTTTTGTTGGAAAGCTGACGTGTTTGCTATCAAATGTCTGATAATGATTTTGCTGCTTCAAATCTGAGCACCGGCGACTTATGCTGAGGATGCTCAAATATATTTATAATAGAAGTCTATATATAACTGACTGGAAAATTGTGCCAAGGATGGGTCGACATAATATTCAGTGTTTGGGTTAGCTGATTGGAAGGGATTGGTAACTCAGATGGCTGACAATTGGTTGAAGTTTTGGCTTGGAAGGTTGATGGGTTGTGAATAAGCGCAGTAGCCTAGGGTATAAATAGTCATCATTACCTTTCAATAAAAATCTCACTTGCACCCATCTTTATTTAGTTGTTAGTAGTTTGTCTGCTAGATTGAAGGAAGATGGGACTAGATCCTCAAGGCAGACGCAGGGTGATGCTCCTTGAGTGGCCAATGCTGCCAGCTCCCATACCTCAGCCCTACAAGAAACACTCAATGGGAACATGGCCAATTGGCCAAAAATGACAATGGGGTTATAGCTGTCAGCTATAAGGGTGGTGCAGCGCGGGAGTGCCATAGCTGCCCAATATGGGGGATGGAATTGCCGGGGCACACCCAAGAGGGGCTGGCGATTGGTCATGAGAGATAAGGAGAAAGGGTCTAGGCTGCACAGGAAGGGGGCTGAGGACCACCGGAGCACTCCCAAAAAGGGCCATGTGGCTAAGACAAATTCATTGGTCTGATGGATTGGTAGATTGTACATGGACTTGTAGGGGGTTGGTACGCCTATGAAGGCAAAACAGAAAGTATCATCCAGTTTTCATACTGGTTGTCCTGGCACACTAGTGGAGCCCACTGTCATTGTAAAAACGATTTTCTGATATTGATGCTCACTACATGGGACTTTGCTGGTGGGCTGCTTGAGTAGTTAGAGGAAAGTTAGTAAATGGTGAGATCTACTGGTGTGAAACCAAAGCTCCCTGGAGAGGACGCTGTGGTGTTTTTTGGCCCACCATCAGGGTGGGTTGGCTAAAAGAATAATGTTATAACTTTAACAATATATCAGAGATACGCTAAAGGTGTTGCAAGGGTCAATCCCACTGGGCAACGGGTTGACAATATGGAGATCTTTTGTCCCAATAATACTTAACAATTGTAATAAAGCCCAAAGCAATTGCGTCCGCTACAACACTTTATTTTCTTATATGTATACTATGAAGCTCCTACTGATAACTCTCTTCTTCTTAATTAAAAACCACCCCCATTCCTTTTTTTTCCTTTTGTGATCATATCTCTGTCATTTCTTGTCAGTTTCACCCTTCCTCTTGGTTACTCGTTATATACTACTTTTCAGGTTTCATCTCATCATTAAATCTTTGGTGTAATTCCTTCTATCTATCAAGGTCAACTTCGCTCATTGTCAACTCATATTACTCTATAATACTTAATTATAGGGCTAAAACAACGGATAACCAATGATCCACCAGTGGTTATTTTAGCTTATTATACAGTCATTTAGATTTCTTAACATTACTCCCCTTTGACTGGATGATAAACTGTACGCCATTCTTTGATCATCCCAATGCAGCCCACCACTTAAAGCAACCACAATCTTGAGATTTCAACTTTTTCTTTTGTTTATGGCTTGGCCTGAATCTGACCTACCCAGGCCGCATCCCACTCCCCCAGTTCCCCCTTCCTCCAAGCGATGAAGGATGGGCCAAAGTGGATGTTACGACCCTTCTGGACCAGGAGGAGCCCTTTCCCAAATTCGTTGGCCATTTGTCTTCCTTGCGCGCCCCCTTCAGGGACATAGTAACCCAGACATGCTGGCGAGGGGAGCGGAGTTGAGGCCCTTCATTTAATGAGGTGGCCCAGCTCCTGGCGAATAGCTTCAGCTTTCTAGTGCTCCCGCCTCCTGCTGAGCCTCATCCTGTGGCATTTTCAGTCCAACGGATGCTGTGCTTTGTGCGGTGGGTGATAGCTAGATGGTTGGGGTCCTTCCCCTATGCTCCTGCCCACTTCCAGTCCCTAGTGGTGCACTTCTAAAATAATTGGTTGAATCACATGCAATCTGGGGTCGCTGCAGCGTTTGCTGCTCTTAGCGCCAACAACTGTCCCAATACCTCCCCGTTATGGTGCTCCTTTGCAATATGTTTTTTTCATACCACGGGCAAGTTAGAGTTAGTATTGGAGTGGCACCAGGAAGCCCTTGAGTGGGTCCAGCGAGCTGCTTTTACAGCGGCTTCTCCTTTCCCAGATGCTTATCCTAGCATGAAGGACTTCCTCATTGATTGACTGGCTCTGGGTGCAACCTTTTCCATCCTATCCAGGGCTCATCTTTTTTGTGCGCCAGCTCCTACAACTCCAGCCCCCTCTTCTTGCGTGCTTGTTGATCTCTTAAGACCATCAGCACATGTGATTGTGGGCTTTGCTCCTAGTGGGGCAAAAGCAGGCTCATCACTATCAGCCAGCCAAGCTATTGCCACCTCGCCTTTTACCCTGGGTCCCCAGTACATCTTCCTCCTCCAGTTCCAATGCCCTGTCTTCCCCTCCATTTGCTGGTGCAACAGCCCCAGAGAGGATACCAACTCCCTCACCCCTTCTTGGCAGCCTCCGCCCCCATCACCAACCTGAGAAAGGTCCAGAGAATCTGCGCCACCCCCTAAGCGGCAAAAGAAGAAACGTGGGTCCCAACTAATTAAGGCACAAGGCTTACCACAAGAAACCAAAAATGGTGGGGAGATGAAGATATCTTAGTGGAAGAACCCAAGCAATGACACCAGATACACTTGGCTTATATACCCCACATAATAATGATCTTTTTTTTCTTTCTCTTTCTGGAAATTCTCTATTATTGTTTATATGCTGAAGAAACCTTGTGTGAGCTCAGTTAATGATCTAACTGATTGTGGGGTCCTTGATAGTATAGGCATCAACACCTGTTTTTTATTATCTAAAAGGGCCAATACAGATATTATCTAGCTTATGAATTCGCCCAAACCCATGCTGATCGTGGAATAGAATCATATCTCTTTACTTGAACAGTGCTAGCCCGCTATGCCATACCTGATTGGCAGTCTGGTTTTTAATTTTCTTGGCTAAGCTGAACGAGTACACTTTAGTTTGTAATTTAATCAAAGTATTTGTTAAGGAGGTCAAGTAGCATTGAGAATCGATCCGCCAGTATCTTCCACACAGGCATAGAGCAGTGCGGGTAGAGCGGGGTGCCGTCCATATATCAACTGGAAAGGACTCTTCCCTGTTGCCAAGAGGTAGCTGATATTGTAGGCGAACACAGAGGTGGGAAGGAGGGTACTTTAATTAAAGCTCTATCTGTAATCAATTTCCAAAGTATGTTCAACAGGGCCCCATTAAACCGTTTGACCAATATGTTGGATTTGGGGTGATATGGGTTGTTAGAACCTCAGAGATGGCTATCATATTGTTGATCTTGGGTAGGATGTGAGATGTAAAATTTGATCCATTGTCAGTAAGGATAAACTGAGGGCATCTGTGACTCTAAATTATATATCCCATTACAAACCTAGCCACAGTAACTGCCCTCAGATCTCATATTGCCCATGCCTCAACCCACCTGGTCAAATGGTCAATTGCCAACACAATATACTTAAACCGCTTAGCTCCTGTCAGCAAGGGCCCAATGATGTCAATTAATACCGTGTGCCAAGCAAAATGAGGCTTCACCAGCTAGTAAGAGATCTTCTGGTGGAACGGCTTCTCCACTTGGCACTGGTGGCAACAGTAAATAGTCTCTAGAACATCAAAGTGCATGCTTTCCCAATAATATTGAGGCTGTAAGAATTCTAACGTCTTGCGTAATCCTCCATGACCCACCACTTTATGCGCACTGAAAATAATGTCCAGTGAGCGGAAGGTTTTGGGAAACTCAGCATATTGTTATCAATCTGTTTATATAACTCCCCATTTTTCCTGATCATATTGTCCATCATCTATCTAGCGCCCAAATAACTAGAGGCAAAGCTTCTGAATATTGACACTGACCATTTTTTCATATAGCAAGTCACCCAAATCCGCCGTTACCACATTTTTAGTAGCTGAGATAAGCATTCAGCATTTTTCTGCTTTGCGCCGGGACAATGCAGTATTTCAAAATTATAAGCCAGCAACTTTTTGGGCTCGTCTAACAAGTCGCCCTTTGGGATCACAAAGGTTTTGTAACCAATGCAACTATGCATGATCTGTCACAACCTTGAATTTTACTCCATTTAGGTAGACTTGAAACTGCTTATTTGCATAAATCACAGCGAGGCACTCCTGCTCAGTTATGGTATAATTCTGTTCAGGGAAGTTCAAGTTCCTACTACAAATTGCAATGGGTTGATCCACGCCATCATCATCCTTCTGGGATAATACTTCCCCTATGGCGAAAGGAGATGCTTCCGTTTTTACAGTAGATTCCTACTCAAAATTAAGGTATTTTAAGACTGGTGCACTAGCCAATGTGGTCTGTAAAACATCAAAAGCGTTTTGACAATGCTCATTTCATTCAAGGTGGCTTTTTTCTTCAATAACTTGAAGAAGGGAGCCCCAATACAGCTGAAGTTAGGGATGAACCGGCGGTAGTACTCAACCATCCCTAGAAACTCCTGGATATCCCTCTTGTTGCCTGGACAGGTTATCTTTCATATAATTCGACCTTTTCTAGCTGAGGCCAAAGTCTTTTCAAATCTACCACATACCTAAGATATTCTAATTATTCCTTAAAAATGGAATTTTTGGGGTTTGATTTTTATGTTAGCTTTGGCAAGATGGCGGAACACTTGCTCTAAATAGTCTAAATACTTGGTGAATGTCCACAAGAACATGTTGATATTGTTGAGGTAGACTAGCGCGAAGGACAGCTTCAGGTCACACGTAGGATGATGTCCATCGCTTGCTGGAATGTAGCTGGGGCATTGCATAACCCTTGGGCATATACGTGGGTTGGAAAAACCCCTTCTAGGTGATAATAGCGCTTTTCTCCCATTCTGCCGTTGGCATCTCAATTTGCCAGTATCATGATATCAAATCGATGGTAAGAAATAGTTGGTCCCACCTAGCTCATCTAGATCAACATCATTTTGTAAAAGCAGATATGAGTCTTTTTATATGATATGTCTAAGCTTCCAGTAGTCAATTACTACTCAATTAGTGCCATCCTTCTTATTGATCAGTACTGGGGATGCCCAGGGGCTTTCCGATGGCTCTAACATTTCCTGTTCAATTAAAATATCTATTTCTGTGGATATAACCTCTTCCGCTTCTTTGGATTGACAAACAGGCCATGATTGAATGAGAGGGTGGTCTCCCATGTCAAAGTGATATACCACACCATGGGAACATTTCAAATCATGGTCTTCAGATTCAAAAAGGTCTTAATATTTTTAAACAGAGCCATCAACCTATCTATCTGGTTATCTGACAGCCCAGTCAGGGCCTCACTTTGAACCACGATCATTACTTGGATGAGGTTTCTTCAGATAGACCTGGATCCTTCCTTGAACCAAAGTTATGTATATGATGAATATCATCAATTAGAGTCATATGCAGAAAAGCCACCACTTGGTGTCTTTGAACCACCATAGACTCCTTCTGTAGGTTTGCTAAAAGACCTTCATTTCGCCATGCCCCAGTAACAGTTTTCCAGGAGCCACATGGGGTTTGAGCCACGATTGCTGGTAGGGACCCATGATTTCACCATATGGGCTTCAGGGACATCTATTTTGAGCTCCATCCCTACTATAACCTGATGCCTGGAAGGTAAACTTAAGGTGGTCGCAGCCCTTAGTGGAATACCATTACACTCATAAACCTGGTTAGGGAGAGCTCTGGTCCTCCGCTTCATCCACCAATAGTGAACTGGAATTATGCCATCGTGAAATACAATATTTATTGAACTAGAGCAGATGGGTTCTTTTGGGACTCCGCTGGAGGTGAAATAGATGGGAATCCGTTGCCCCAAAATCCTAAAAGTTTCCTTCGCCATATTGCCCACCGCCCCAAATTGCCATATGAATGTGGCCTCAATCAGCATGCCATAATTATTATTAAGCAAAACTATGGCTGGAGCGGATGTACCAATTGGCCCAAACTTCAAAGGCAACGTGCTGTAGGTGCCCTCTGACACATTGCTTTTTTGCTCCAGTGTTCACATACACTACCCAATGATCCGCATCAGACTTCAGCGGAAGCTTAGACACTAGCTGAGTGGACATTATATTAATGGGGTGCCAGTGTCTCTAATCACTCGAATTTTGGTATTTCCTATGAAGATATCATAGTAGATACATTATGAATAAGGCAAACTGTTATAGTTTAACATATGCACATCCATGGGCTTCTTGTTATTGAGAAATTGACAACACCAGTGCTAACATGAGGATATGCTTGAATAATTTCCTATACTGAATTGCAGCATTTGCACCCTTAAATGTGGCCACATCAACGGAGGAACAGTTTTTGGTAGCAACGTTATGCTCAAGGATTTGCCAGGCATACGGTGTTTGTACAACTTGGAATAACTCTAACTCTGTATTCTTTTTTTAGCACTAGGTGGTCCCAACCTAAAGGGGGGATACACCAATCCTTATTTAATCACGCCTGAGCTCCTAAGAGCTTGAGGCGAAGGCAGGGGTAAGCGGAGGTGTCAAGAAAGGGTGGGGGAAAGCTTTTCCAGAGCCAGTGTCCATTTGAACTGACCCATTGGCCATGGCGACAGGGTAAATACTCTCAGAGACATCTCTAAATGAACCTGAAAGTGAGTGATCATATGGGGCAGCGTCCACAGAGTGGAGTCAAATTTGGCGCGAAGATATGAATTATGAATAGTCCATTTCACTACACCAAATGCCAGGACCCTTAATGATTGGGAGCAATTGGGGAGTGAAAGTTTGAACATGAGTTCTGAACTGGGTGCGCTACCCAGGGTTCTGCTTGCAGGAGTTCGCAGACCTTGCTCCAGAAAGGGGCTATAAGGGGACAAGTAAAGAAGCGGTGGAGGTGGTTTTCTGTCAGCTCTGCATATCGTGGGCAACCCTTGTGCTGGAAGGTGGGACCAGTTCAATCCCCTGTCCTGTATGAGCAGTGTAGAACACGCCACAGTGTATTTGACACTTTTGCTGAGAGAACAGGATGGGTAACTTCCTTCCAGAGCGCCTTGAGATCACATTTCACAGCGGGGGTAAAAGTTCCAGGAGATGAGGCTGCATATGGAGTCTGTATAGAGGGTGGAGATGGGAGATAACAATCCTCCCATTGTGGACCAGGGTATGATGCCGGGGCTGATCCCAGGGCCACTCCTTTTATAAGGGAAGGCGTGGTATACCCATACTCCTGCCCTCTTAAGTGCAAGGAGAGCCTGATTCCAGTAAAAACTTGATGAAGGTTTGAGGCGGTGGCCTGGATGGTTTATTAGCCACTCTCCCAAAGCTGTAAGTGAGGTTTGTGGGAGCCCTAGAGAGTCCACTAAACCCTGGCGTAAGGCTGGAGCCCATTGCGGCATTGGAGCCATATCCCAGCAAATGATGGGCTTAAGGAACCCCTTCAGTATTGAAGTGTCATGAGACCTAGTGTCCAAAAGACCTAGGCCCCCTCACTGCGGGGTTGGGATATTGTGGTCAGAGCTGTGGGTGGGTGGTTGGATCCCCATATCCAACAGCAAAGTATCGCATTCAACCTCATGTAGAAACTGTCCGTAAAGGGGCAGAAATGAGCGAGAACCATAGCTTTGATAGAAGAAAAACATTCGCCACCAGGGCGCGTCCCTGGGGGTGATACGCCGGCAGCTCCAGCTAGCTACATGTGAGTTTATTGCATTAAGCAAGCAGTTCTTATTATCCTTGATTGCAACCCCTTGTGGTGTGGTGAGGACACCTAGATTCTGAACAATGTCCCGGGTAGGTTCCAAACCAAAAGGCGGAGGAAAAGATGGGGTACCAACTTGCACTATAACAGTTTTAGAAGTATTAACATTTGCATTGGACGCCTTGGAGTAGCAATCCAGGGCCTCCATGGCCAGGTCTAGGTCCTTCTTACATCCAACTGCCACTGCTGTGTCATCAGCAAGGCTATGGTGCGGGTGGGGGTTTCCCAGGAACCTGAATACCCACCAGTCGTTCCTGGAGTAGGGCCAGAAGAGGATCCAAAGCTATGTTGAACAAAATTGGGCTCATTGAATCCCCTTGCTGGAGACCCTGTTCAACCATAACTGCTGCTGTAAAGCCAGTTGGTGACAGTACCTTAGTGTGAAGCTGGGCGTAAAGCGCTGATAGCCATGTCCTAGCTTGTGGTGGGATGTGGAGGCGGGTTAGGGAGGCGTCCAGATACCTCCAATTTACTTGGTCATATGCTTTTTCCATATCCAGAAGCGCCACAAAACCATGTGTTTGAGATGAGGTAGCTGACAGGGTTGCCAGAAGCTCATTGTAATTGTTCCAAAGCGATCTCCCTGGGATAAAGCCATGTTGAGCTTAGTTTAAGCGTGGTGCTGCCCACTTAGTCATGCGGTTTTCTAGAAGCTTAGTAAATAGTTTGTTGTCTATGTTCAATAGTGATATTGGTCACCAGTTTGCAAGGTCCTCTCAACTCGCTTTATTATGGATAAGGGTCATAATTGATCCTCTCAAGTCAGGAAGTACTCTCTCTTCTGCCAAGAGGGTCAAGAAGAGGGGCTGGAGGGCCTTTGTAACTGTGACGGGATCCACTAGATACACCTCAAATGGGATACCATCTGGGCCTGGGGCCTTCAGATGTGGGCTGTGAAGTAGAATGTTTATTACCTATTGTTGTGTAATTGTTGCAAGAAGTTCTTCATCCGCTGAGAAATTAACAGTTGGTTCTGGAGCCCCTTCAATGAATTCATGTACATCTTCTGGGCTTACCCAGGAAGCCTTGAAGAGGGCTGAATAGTAACGGTGGATATCACTGGTGATGTCAGGGACTGGAGTATCTTTAACCCAGTCTGGCATAGCAACTCGTGAACTTGCCACGCCTGAGCTAAGAGTCCAGTATAACAAGGGAAGGATGCGGATAAAAAATATAAAAGCTGTGAATAAAGATCCGTTGGGCCCTAATATAGGTTGTAGAGCTTCAGCTAGACCAACCCCTGTTAGGGCCAAGATACCAGTGACAGTGGGTAATTGTGAAATTGAGTTAGAGGAAATATTTGGATTTTCAGAGTTATTTAATTGATATATGCTTGATAAAAAAGATACTAGTGCTTTACTAAGGATCAAAAGCAAGTAAATCAAGTAAGTATTTAGAAGCATATTAACTTTATTGACTGCAAGGAATGATTTTAGAAATCTTCAGCTTATATTCACTTTTCAGACTAATTGAACTAGCTTTAGGGCTTACTTGATTCTTATCTAGCTTTAGATTCTTTAGGCTCTTTCTGTCTTAGATAACCAAAGCTTATACTAGTAGTCAACTGCCTAGTTAGGACTACTAAGACCTGGCCCTAGGTGCTCCAATGTTTGATTCGAATTTGATAGGCTTGAATCGACTCATCTGACTCGTTATTCATCTGCTATGTTCCTTTTCTATCATCTTTGATTGTTTAAGCTGATTACATATATCATATATTCTATCAACAAGAACTGATATATAAGGGATATCTTTCATGTCAGGATTTTCCCTGACAGGTGATCTCCTCCTTGTTTGTAGTGACAGTGGTCCCCACCCTCAGGGTTGCAATCTCCTGATCTTTTGAGCGTGCTTTCTGCTTCTGGTAAAAGAAACGAGTAGGCCATTCCCACTGGGTGTGGTAATGTGACGAGGTGAAGTTTGCTGCACGTTCTTCTTTCTCAGTAAGTTCCTGCTGGTATGTCTCATGGGCCAATTTCCCAAGCCTTCACCCATTGAGAGGAAGGCACCGGTTGGCAATTCCTTTCAAGGTGTCTTATTCTAGCTTCAGCACTTCTGACTTTAGCTTGGGCTGCTGTCATTTGAGCCTTAGCACAATTGTAGGCTACCTTTAGGATCCTTGCTTTTGTATCAGCCCACTTTTCTTGTAAAACTTGCAAATGAGGTGAGACCAGGTGCTCTGGCTCAAAAATGGCTGCATTGATCTTCTCTCTTGCAAACTGGTTGTTCAAGAGCCCTGGAGTAATCCTTGGCAAAAATTTTCTTGATGGTCTGAGGATTATTGTCAGGATCACCGTGAGGGATCTGTGATCACTTATAGTGTTATCTTGGGTTATGGGAGAGGAAACTCGACCAACCAGCAATGGGCCCACTAGGGCCATATCAATCCGTGAAGCTGATGTGAATCTCTGACATGCACCTTGGATCTGAGACATACAGCCAAGTCCAGATGCTGAGGGGGTGGAGGGCATCCATGAAACCACTTGACCTGAGGAAATTTTGAAGCTGAGCTGTACCTTGTCTGTCTTGTGTGTCAGGAGGAAAGGTGTCACGCACCTGACTTAATATTGTGTTGAAATCCCCCATCAGCACTGTATTTCCTGGGAGTTGTAGTAGAGTAAGTTCTTACAAAAGACGGTCCTGCTCTTGACCTGCATTTGGCAGGTATATGCTTGCAACAAAGAAGGAGAACTCAGGGGTTGATAATTTAGCCAATATAAGGCGATCTTCAAGGTGTTCCAAAAATTGGTAGGTTTTCACCTGGGGGTTGAGAATAATAAGGGCCACATAGTGTGTCCAACAGGAGTTACCTCCAAATTGGTCATCTCATGCTACAAAATCAGAGGGGGACATGGGGCTCCTGGACGGCTGAAATAACGCAAGTTGACCTGAAGTTGTGGAGGAGGTGGGCTCTCCACTTGTAATCCTGCAGCCCATTAGTCTAACTCTGTATTATTCTTCTCTCCCTTCAGAGGGAAGTCAGCAATATCACTGAAGGCTTGTTGGTATAATAAACTGTTGGTTTGGGGCTTGGGCCCAACACAAAGGGACTCATTAGAATTAACAGGGACAAATAAATTTGAATCAGCGTAGATAGAGTAACACATATCTACTCCGCTTGAACTTTTCCCTGTTCAGTCAGGGCTGGTGGTACTTCATAGGCATGCAGGTTTCCAGGGCAAATAGCCACATAAAAGCCTTTTTTACTGCAAGAGAAACAGGCATTACTATATGGCTTACATATTTGAATTTTTAATAAACCCAGTTTGGAACTTAAACAAGGTATTGTAGTTTGACCAAGGACAAACTGAGTGACCATAGCAAGGGCGGAAAGGAGCCGCTTAAGCGTTGAATGCCCGCATATTAATCAATAGAAGATAGCCAAATTCTTTTCTATTCCCCGTTGAAAAATTTGGTAACAGCTGCAGGGGCTTTTCATTTCACGTTGGGAGCATTAAAAGTGAGGAATAGGCAGCACATAAATTGAATTAATCTGAGAATGGGTATGTCATCCTCCAAAATTGGAGTCATGATGTTATACAGCTTGCGGTATGGCTTCACTGTGGAGGCCATTGCAATGCACACATCAGACTCAGATAAAGTCCCTGCCCCAATTAACACATGGTTTTTGCTTTAAAGCAGTCAGCAAACACAGTGAGGGTCTCATCACTCTGGAACCTGATGGTCAAGAACTCATCCTTCCACTGTGATATTTTTGCAGAACCTCTGAACAACTGCAGCACAATATCCTTCACTTCCCGGTATGAAATGAAACTACTTGGAAGATAGCAGATGACTTGGTATGTACTCCCAACATCCAAAGCAGATATTAATAATTTGGCTTTATGCTGATCTGAGGCTCCTTCTGCTGCAAATTCAAATTGTTTAAAAAAGCCATGAATATTCCCCTCACTATCAAATGGAAGAAGCGTATTGCCACAAACTTCCACCTCCCTAACAACATTATTCAGTTTACCTCTGCACATTGTAGCTGCTCAGGAGTTCCATCCAAGCAATCAGAAAGATGGATGACTTGATTAATAAACAGGTGCAGCTGGTGGAAGGCTTTGTCAAGCTGGTCAGTTATACCTTTTTTTTAGTACTAGATGGTCCCAACTGGTCAGTTATACCTTTATTTTCCTGAAAAAGTATCTTTTTTCTGAAGAAGTGTATCTAGCACAAGCTCAGGTCTGCATATTGAGATAGCTCAATAAACTGAGGTAGGATCCCTTAAAGTTGCGCCTGTTTCAACATTGCTTGGCAAAATAATTATTAATCCTTTAACGTGTTGGTAATGGGCCCCTATATTGAGAACCACTATTATGACTTCAGCGATATATCAGAGATATGCAGAAGTAGTTGCACAGGGTCAATCCCACTGAGAAACGGGTGGGGTGATATAGAGATTTTCAGTCCAAATATAACTTAGCAATTGTAATAAACCCAAAGCAATTACTTCCACTACAACACTTTATTTTTCTATAATATATAATTATGAAACTCATGCTACTAACTCTCTTTTTCTTATTAATCAAGAATCACCCCATTTCTTTTTCTCTTTGCATTTATATCTTTATCATTCTAATCAATTTTGACCCTTCCACTTGGTTGCTCCCTATTTACTACTTTTTCAGTTTTCACCTCATCATTGAACCTTTGGCAGAATTTCTTCTATCCACTGAGGTCAACTTCACTCATCATCAACTTGGATTACTTAATAATACTTATATAGGCTAATCATGATGGTTAACCAATGATCCACCAGTTATTTTGGCTTATCACCCAGTCATATATATTTCTTGAAAAATACCATTTTGTTAAGTGGAGGGAAATGCTAGAAAATTAACCAGATGGAACCCTAACAATAATATTAGAATTAGGGGTGTTAGTTGTGTGTAATTTCTGGCTAATTGCCTCATTAAGTATTATTTTAATGCTATATTTACCAATTGGTGCTCCCCATTTGGGTGAGTTGAGCCCTTTCAAAGTATTGAGGATAATCCCCAATAGTAATAATATGTAAAGGTTGACACCAGAGCCTAATGCCAAGGATGTTGACCAATTAAATACTAATCATTTAGGTTTGGCGGAATCCTAGTTCAATACCAACTCCAATTTTTGGGTCATTGTGGAATTTTCTAGCTGAAAGCTGACATATCTGTTATCATATGTCTGATAATGATTTTGCTGCCCCAAATCTGAGTACTGGCAACTTATGCTG
Organism: Massospora cicadina; assembly: GCA_022478985.1. NCBI lineage: Eukaryota > Fungi > Entomophthoromycota > Entomophthoromycetes > Entomophthorales > Entomophthoraceae > Massospora > Massospora cicadina. Next base: position 40,724 of record JAKSZP010008039.1, read on the forward strand.
AGGATACTTAAATATATTTATAATAGAAGTTTATAAATGACTGACTGGCAAATCATTCCAAGGATTGGTCGATATAATATTCAGTGTTTTGGCATCCTTATTGGAAGATAACTAGTATTGCAGATTACTGATGATTGGTTAAAGTATTGGCTTGGATGGCCAATGGGTTGTGAATAGGTGCAGTAGCCTGGGGTATAAATAGTCATCGTTCCCTTTCAATAAACATTTCTCTTGCACCTATCTTTTTTTAGTGTTAGTAGTTTTTCTGCTAGGTTAAAGGAAGATGTGACTAGAGATCCCCAAGGCAGGCACAGGGTGACACACCTGAAGTGGCTGAAACTTTCAGCTCCCATACCTCAGCCCTAAATGAAACACCCAATGGAAACATAGCCAACCAGTCACCAATGATAATTGGTTGATGGCTGGCATCCATGAGGGTGGTGCAGCGTGGGAGTGCCATAGCTGCCCAGATGGGGGATAGACTTTCCAGGGCACACCCAAGAGAGGCTGGCAATTGGTCATTATGGTTAATGTCATGGTTAAATGACTTGATAGTAGGCACCAACCCCAAGGATAAAGCTGGGTGGCAGGAGGCCCAGAAGGTGAAACTTCAGGCCCTCCCTGACCCCAAGCACACCTTCAACTAATGCTGGGTACAAGCCAAATATTCTCAGGTTGGTACTAGTGAGGTTCATAATGCCCAGCCCCTTGTATCAGCCTAGGCGTTAAAACGGATGAGCTATATAATTAACAGACATATCAATTTGGTTGATTGGGGAACGGGGGTTTGAAACCTGTTCTATCTACAAAATTACACGTTTGGGTAGGGTACAACTTCAATATATTACTCAAGTGAAGACAGTTTTGGTGTATTCTACCAATTTGGACAGAAGCGTTTGCCTATTGGTGAATCAGTTTTTGGAACCACTTCAACAGACTCAGAAATACCCTGAAAATATTTAAATATGGTTTTTATGACCAACCTTCCTTGTTGGTCAACTTTTCACAATAAACTTTCCCATTTTTTACGTTTATTTATGGTTCCTTGGGCAAACCTGGGTGCAGACCTCTTTGAGGAGGTCTCCAACTACGTTGGCTACTACATTCTATCCCAAATAACAAAAGTTTTGGGTGCACCTTTGGGCCACTCAGGTCCCCTCTAGATTGAGGCACTCAAACCTCCAAGCACTAATTTACATTTGATTATGGACTCCCCTTTGGGGTCCACACATTTTTTGTTGTTTCTTGCTTACCTGATATTGTATACTGCGCTTTACACCCTGGCCTTGGGTCCCTTCTGTACTGGCACCATTTGCAGTGCCTTGTTTCCCATTTTTTTAACAGCTAGTTCCCTGGCAGTGTAGGTTTTCATCCCACATCACCTCTTAGGGAACAAGAGAGTTACAGACACTCTCTTAGCAGATAAGGAGCAAGGGATCAGGCTTCCCAAGAAGGTGGCTGAGGACCACTGGTGCACTTTCAAGAAGGGCCATGGGGCTAAAGAGAAGTTGTTGGTCTTCTGAGTTGGTAGGTTGGATGTGGACTTGTAGGGGGTTAGTATACCTATGAAGGAAAAACAGGGTCAGCCAGTCTCCATACCAGTTGGCTTGGCACACTTGTGGAGCCCACTGTCATTGGAAGTGATTTTCTGATACTATATAATTATTATATTTTTATAATAAAATAACTTCTTTTACAATATCAGTCTTTATTGTTATCTTTACTTGGTACTAATAACACTAAATATAGAAGTTTAACTGTCAAAAAGTTGGACTTAACTTTATTTGTATCACCAGAGATTGAGAGGAGCTCTGGTATGCTTAGAAACAGCCATTGTCAAGAATAGTATAAGGCTTTGACATGGTTGGTTATGCTTGGAACCATTCTTAAAAGTCCCACATAACCAAGAACAAGACTCTCCAAATTTCCTAGTGATACACCCTGTGAAAAATAAATCTCATTGCAATTGGCTACCCTTGTAATCAGTGCCCACAGAGTGAGCAAGCAACTTGAGCAATATTTGGTTAATTCAATAAGGCCATAGGTTTCTAAGCTGTTGGTGGTTATTTAAGTGATTCAATACTTTGATTTGCTTTCTAGATTTATTGATGGTTACCTCATCTACCAATGTAAGCTGTCTTAGTTATCTACCTAAGACTGTAAAGAATCTACCAATATAATCTAAAATCAATTAAAATGCTCACCACCCGGGTGAAGAATGGGTTTGTAGCTTGTTCTATATGGTGCTCTGAGAGATTTGGAACCTAGTCTAAATATAAAAGCCTAGTAGTCAAGAAGACTAAGAAAGTCCCAGCAAAGGACTTAACTTGAGCAGTAGCGCGAGGACCATGCACTACAGGTGGTTTGTGAAGCATTAATAAAAATAGCTTTGTTTTGAGGCTGGTTAGCAAATTACAAAATCTAACCACCCCAATCCCCATCTGAATTTATTATCTTTAAGTTATAATAAATAAAACTTACAGCATACCAAAAACTTGATAAATCTGAATCTAAACCCTGCCCTTTCCTAATGCACTAGCAGAAGATTTTATTAATAGATTTTAAATTGTTGCATGAGTTAACAGGGGAGATGATTAATATTATGTAGGGTGAAATGAAGTTACCAGAGCGGTAATAGTTATATAGATAGCAACACAACTCACCTATTAATAAAATCTTCTGCTAGTGCATTAGGAAAGCTGTTATCCCAGCTTAAAACTTCCCTACGGCAAAATGGGCAAGTATTGATCTTTATGATACACTCCTCACAAATACCATCATGCTGGCATGGTAAAAGTAAGACACATTTTTTGTTAGTGCAGCACAGCTGGCATAAATTTTCTTCCTCCTCAACTGAGAGCATTTTCAGCTCCAATATGAGCCCAGATATTGAAGCATGGCTTATGGGGCCAATCTTGAACTCATCATCTAATTTCCCATACTTGTTCAGGTACCTATAGTACCCCTCAGGTGGAGGGAACCTAGTGCTACAATTAAAAAGGAAGCCAACATACAAAGCCTCACACAAATAGCTTACTTGAATGGCTGATTACCAAAGTTTACTCTCACATGTTCATATATAGTTAGGGAAATTGCTGGTCGGAAGCCACCCTCAAGGATTAAGAATCTCTCTATGCCATCTGGAGGTAACTGTATAGGAAAGGAGACTGCATTGCCATTAACATAGAAGATGGATGACCAATTGGAAAGATCTAGATAGCAACCCACAATGTCACCTTTTAAATTTTAGTACCTCGATGGAGCAAATATTACCTGGACTCCACTTTGAACAACCATACAAAAAAGTGTCCTGGAAGAACCAGCACACCATACGTGATCCATCATATGAAAAGGAATGAGCCTCATCACCAACGCCGATCCCACTATGAGTGCTAAATACACTGGCACTTGTTGCCCAACCAATTTGGATCATGCCGGCAGTGAGCAGCTCTACTTCATAGTACCATTTGCTCCTTTTGACGCAGTGCGTGCCAACGACGGTGGCAAAGCTGCTCAGATTGTTTTGGACCTAGCTTGTAAGTTTATATCAACCTTCATCAAATCTTTAAATGCTTACCTCCAAAAAGTCGCCAGAAAAATCAAGATTATGATCCGCTAAACGCCAATCTAGCGCGCAGTTTAAGCCAAGCAAGCTCTTATGGTGATAATTCTAGGTGGTTAGTAAATTAAACCCTGAATCAACGCCAAACTTACTTGCCGCACTACTGTTTGGAAAGCATAAACGAATTTACCGTCGATAGTTAATATCGAAAGTGAGCACCCTTAACTAACCATTGATCCGCCTATCAAGTACGCTCCTGAGGAGATGCAGCCGCCTCCTATCGGCTTCCATCCTCTTTTCGGCGGAAAGGTTGACGCTCGACTCATGGATGATGGAGGAGAGCAAGCCGGGCAACCCAGCTGCCAAAAGTCTAACCTTGTTTTCACCTGTTGCAAACCATTCGATTTATTAACCTTCAGTTACTAGCGTTAAAACTTACGGGTAGTCATAAAGCTTTGGATCGCGATAAGGGAAAAGATCTGGGTTAGATTTGCGTGGTGGGGCCTGATGCTGTCGAATAGGATATCGACCACCTGGTTGTTAAGAAGCTGAGCACTAAGCCTCCCCGCCAACTTTGTGGCTAAAATGCTCCAGACCAGCGCACACATGGCCCTTCTCTCTGCCTGCACTTCGTTTTTAGGATGCTTTTGGCATAATCCGATCATGCGGTCGTTGAGCTGCAAAAGGGAACTTGGCTTGGGGAGGGCGATCGCATCTAGATGTGAATAAGGGAAATGTATGCGCCGAAATACCAATAAAGTGGTAAAGGCCACCTGGAGTATCTGGATTTTGAATGGAGAGGAGTTCAGTGGCGAGGAGGATGATTTCAACAAAGTTTCGACCTAAAGTCTCAGCTAAGGTCAAAATGGGTACCTTTCCTTGAAATGTTCAGCAACGTTAAAGTAGCTTTGAGAAAGTCGGTATTGTCCTCAAAGGGAGATGCGTTGCGGTTGAAATGGCGGATAAGTTTGGAGAAGCGGACTTTAGCAACCCAATTACGCAACTTGATCTTGAGAGCGTCCATGGTAAGGTGTGGAGGAGAAGAAATTGGTGCCAAGTGTTTGTTGGTCTGGACTGGATATGAGATTTAAGGTGGCATAGTCTTCGCATAGAGCCAATCCATCTGTTCTGTTACTGCAATAAGCATACGAAAGATGCATGAAATGCGTGACCAATCGGAACATGTGACGCTTTTATTCAGGCTAGGCTGAATTTCTCTTTTAAGCTTTTAAATGTATGCTTATTTGGAACAGGGTTGGGACGTCTTAACCGCTAGAGCTAAGATCGTAAGCAATCGTTATTCGATAATCGCAGAATTACCTGGATGCTAGAGCTGAGATCGTAAGCAATCGCTATTTGCAATGCAGAATAAATGATTGGCATAGATCATTTCTGCTTTTTAATCCATCGCCAGCGTACAGAGGAGATTAGCAATGAATATTGCATTCCTGCCACGCTCGAGTCTTCAAAAGCCAAATTATCATTATTACAGATCATTAATATTTAAACTTGCATATGAAAGATCTTAAAACCAATCCATAAGATATGGGTGTTAAGTTAACCTTGCTATAATGACGTGTATACACGTCGCTGGTAATTTGCTTATAAACTGCGAATGACGTGCTACGCACGTCTACTGAATTTGCTACACTGCTGTACTGTTTGTTTAAACAGAACAGTGCAAGCGCGCAATTAGTTCAGTTACACAGAACTGCATGTTTTATAAAATTTTATTAGTTTTATAGTGATACATTAAATTACAACCTAGCCGGTATAATAATAGTAAATTTGTTGTTATTTTATTAACCATTATTTTTATTCAGATCCCTAAAATGTAAAGTGAGAGTGAAGTTAGTGATATTATTTGACCACTTTCAAAAAGAAAGCGATCAATGATAATCGAGGATGAGGAGACTGATAGTGACTGTAGCAATATTGTTTTCCATTTCGGAAAAAATCTAGAATCTATATATATAAAAGCAAATGTGTGTGTGTTTGTGTGCGCGATGCCCAACCAAAACTAGAGCATGTAGAGCTCTAAAAATTTGGCTATAGATGGACGGGAGGGGGTCCGTGTGCATCTCGAAGCCGGATTTTTAATTTTCATAGTAAAATAAAAAGTTTTATATGTAAGAATGAAAATTTTATATGTTTTTAATGGAAATCGGTATATTGTTACGGGAGAGAAATTCGATATTCGGTTGCTTTGTTAGTTTAAATGGTTTTGTTGAGTGGTTGGTGATTTTGAGTTGATTAATAAGCTTAACGATTTTAATAAAGCAGTTAGTGATTGGTTGATTCGATAAGTTAATTGGTTTTGGTAAGTAGTTGGTGGTTTTGGTTTCGATTTTAAGTTTAGTTTTGCGAGGCAGTTGGTGTTTGGTTGATTTGGTATATTCAATGGTTTTAGCTAAGCGGTTTGGTGGTTTATCAATATGGATTATCTGATAAAGTTTAAACACCATAGCAAATCACAGGAATCTTGAAGTTAGTTTTATATAATCTTAAAAAAACCTGCCCACTTTGGTTCCCCTAATTATTAAAATACTTTTGGCAATTAAGTAGAAGTTGATTTAATAGTTTGGAAGATATATCACATACACAATGATTTTAAATATATAGAGATATTTTGGGTAGCAGTTTGGTGTTATTTGATTGACTCGATAGGTTTATTTTGTTTGGCTGAGTGGTTGATGGTTTTTGGTCGAATCAATAGGACACAGTTCAGTTTTGAAGGGTGATTAGTTATTGGTTGATTTGATAAGTTCAGTCAAGTTTAGCTGAGTGGTTGGTGGTTTTTGGTTGATTCGATTGAGCAATAAAATTTGGCTGATTGGTTATTGTTTATTTATAGTATAAAATCCAAGTTAAATTTGAATATCTGAAATCCTATAGATACCGTAGCGAAGCAAGGGTAACTGCTAGTGTTAGATGAAGAAGAAACTGAAGATAGTGATATGATTTCACACGTGTAAGATGAACTTATTTGCGAGTGGGTATGGAATGATGAACCAAACAAAAAATAAAGTGTCATTTTTCGAGGATTCCCGGTATAGAGAAATCAACACTTGAATCTATAGGACAAAATGTTACACCGTTACAAATAGTCAATGCTATATTGAAGGAAGATTTCTGGGGAATTCTAGTAACGGAAACCAACCGTTATGAAAAGCAGGTTATGGGAGATAAAACTCGTAAAGTAAATTTTTTTGAAAACAAATGGAGAGACACTTGTGTAGATGAATTGAAAGCATATTTTGCTTTATGCATTTTGATGACTCAAGTTAAAAAGTCTGTATAGTCCTGCTGGTCAAAACGACTAATAATTCAGACACCAATAAATAGAGAAACAATGGTGTTGTGGAGATTTACACAATTGAAAAAAATAATTTTTCAAATAATGAAGAGGCCGATACAAGTGATCGCCTACATAGGGTTAGGAATATTATCAATTATCTAAATGAAAAATTTGAGCTTATGTACATACCCAAACAAGATTTATCACTTGACAAGTTACTAATCTATATATATAAAAGCAAATGTGTCCGTGTGTGTTTTGTGTGTGTTCGCGATGCCCAGCCAAAACTAGAGCATGTAGAGCTCTGAAAATTTGGCTATAGGTGTACGGGAGGGGTCCGTGTGCACCTCGAAGCCCGATTTTTAATTTTCATAGTAAAATAAAAAGTTTTATATGTAACAAGTTAAAATTTTATATGTTTTTAATGGAAATCGGTATATTGTTACGGGAGAGAAGTTTGATATTCGGTTGATTCGATATTTAAATGGTTGTGGCGAGTGGTTGGTGATTTTGGGTTGATTAATAAGCTTAACGGTTTTAATAAAGCAGTTAGTGATTGGTTGATTCGATAGGTTAAATGGTTTTGGTAAGTGGTTGGTGATTTTGATTGTTTCGATACATTTAGTTTTGGTTACGAAGCGGTTGATGATTAATTGATTTTTATACTAATGGTTTTAGCTAAGTGGTTTAGCTAATTCGATAGGTTTAATTGGGTATGGCTGAATGGTTGGAAATTTTATATTGATTCAGTATAATTTGATTCCTTAATTTTATCGATAACCATCTACAAATATAAAAAAGAATTGATTAGGATCATCAGGTAAACTTTAAGCCCACAAACAAATCTGTGTTAGACTAGGTATCAACAAGAATTAGCCTAAAATTTTCTTTATAAAACTATCCTTATGTATATTTGTTTATATATATAGGATGCATTATCTCATGAGCAAATAACCAAAAATCACCAATTTGGCACAAGTATTCTATAAAGTTTGGGAACGGAATGCTAATATGTAATTTTTAATATAACCATACAAATTTTAATATTAGTTCTATATAAGATCTAAAACATATATTTCTAATGGTAATTATATAGCAATTTGGCTGGGTATTTTCATATTCATTTAATTCGATTTTTTCATAGGTTTTGATAAGTGGAAGGTATTTTTGGCTGTTTTGTAAGTTCAACAACAGGTTTTTGCTGAGTGATGGTTCATTTTTTGGTTGATTCGATGGGTCAATTTTTCAGATAAGTCATTGATTGTTCAGTTAATTTGGCAGGCTTAATTGATTTTAGCTAAGTGGTTGGAGGTTGGAATTTTTAATAGATATAGAGTTTCTGAACTTATTGATGGCAATCTACCAATATAAAAACTAAAATAACTTAGAATTATCTGGCAAGTTATATACACCATAGCAAAGCACGGGTATTCTACTACATAATATAAAATCTAAACTAATAATTTCAAATCACCTTAGTTTCTATAGACACCGTAGCGAAGCACGGGTAAATCAGCTAGTGAAATATAAAGGTCAGTTATCCTACAAACAGTTCAAACCTTCAAAAAGATCCCGTTTTGGTGTAAAATTTTACAAATTGTATGAGTCAAATTCGGGATACTGCATGAAATTTAAAATATACCATTTTTACTTTGATTTCAACATTTTGTATTTCAATTTCAACATTTTATATTTCAATTTCAACATTTTGCATTTTGATTTCGACATTTTGCAAATCAATTTCAATATTTTGTATTTCAATTTCAATATTTTGTATTTCAATTTCAACATTTCATATTTCAATTTCAATATTATAGTTCAATTTCAATATTATAGTTCAATTTCAATATCTTATACTTCAACTTCAATATTTTTATTTGAAATTAATATTTTATAATCCAATTTCAATATTTTTAGTTTTAGTGATTATATCATATCTAGTTCTAGCTACAGACTCATTGATTTCCTCATCATCAGTTGTTTCTTTTGGTAGATTATAATTTGATATAATGGATATCCAAATACTTTTTAAATATGAAAAAAATGTGGGCAACAATATACTCTTATAATTTCAGAAGGAATAATAAAATAAAACTATTACCAGAAACTGTTTTGGGTTTAAAATATAAAATATCGAAGTTGAAGTATAAAATGTTGAAATTGAAATGCAAAATGTTAGGGGAGGATACCCCATGTGGGATCCACTAATGGAGGCCACAAATAATATTTTAAAATGAAATATCTTACTTTTTATTAAAAGTATAAAATAATACTTATTTTGATTTTTTATGTTTTTTATTAAACAGGTGGGGTAAAACCAGAAAAGGTCTCTTTGTCGATACTAGCTTTTCCTATTTAAACTAGTTCAAATTTTGAGACCATCAATATTTGAGGCAAAAGAATGCAAAGCTCAGTCTTCCATATTAGGGAATATAGGTTTTTGGTCTATCAGATTGAAGATAAAATTTTTTAAAGGTAAAACTGACCCATGTGGTAACAATTTGATGAATTGTATCCAATCACCTGTGAGTAAAATCTTTTCACCTTGGCAGTGGTCTGACTCAGGTGGTAATGATTGGGTATTTTGGTGGTAGTCAGACTCAGATGGTAATGATTGGCTAATGTTTACCCTATCATCCTCAAGTAAAATCTTTGCACCTCAGCGGTGGTTAGACTTGGATGATAATAATTGGTTAACTTGCACCCAATCATCGACGGGTAACATCCTCTTGCTTTGCAAAGGTTCCAATCCATGCGATATTATACTTCTCATATTTGACTGAGGAGTTGGAGTATTTCTATTAATAATATTTACCATTTTAAGCTAATTTTTGTGATAAATCATATTATTCCAGTTGTTAGGATTCCACCGAGAATCCACTAGGGTTTTTTCACTGTGGTTACTCATATCATTGATATCCACAATATTATTTAAAAATTGGGCAGGTGGTGAGCCAATTATAAGAGCAGAATTGGGAACACTAATACCTCCAACATTCTTTTCCTTAGATCAGAAAGGAGAATGTCCGACATTGCCCCCTTCAAGAATATTGGTAGGGGTATTGCAGTTATGGTAGTGTAAAGCCTTATTATCCACTTGAGAAGTAGAAAGGGGGTGCAGAGCTTTTTGGTAGCCTGCCCTTTTTTAGTTGCTGTTTTTACAAGGTTGTTATACATACAGGAGAACTCCTTCTTGCTGGGTCCGTTATTGGCTATAACTAAGGGAACTTCATAATTGAGCAATGATAAGGTCCCTTGCTTCATATTGATAATGCTATCATATTTGATCATGAACTGCATACCTATAAGCATATCATAATTGTTGTTATCTAAAGCCACAGTGGGGGCCAATAGGATAAGTTTCCCAATACAAATGGGAAGGGATTAGTAAGCACCCAATACGCGGGTGTTGTTTGAACCAGCAGTTTTATAGTATTGGTGGTACTCCAAGTCAGGTGCAAGCTTGATCTTTTTTATCAGCTTGGAGGAGATTACGTTCACTGGGGGCCTGTATCTAAAATAGCCATCACCTGAACTTTTTGAATCACCACTTCAACCTTCATAAGGATCCCCCAAAAGGGGGCAATAGCGCTAAGACCTCCCTAAGATAGAAATTGGAGGTTAGTTTACCTGCGGTCTCAGGGTAATTTTTTTTTGATGGACTTCATGGTGTGACTATGCTGGATAGGGCGTATAAGATGAGACACCACCTCATCTGCAACACTAGCAGTATCAATAATAATTGGTTTCCCCAGAACTTGGCTGAGATACATTTCTTCAGGTATAGTGGCATCATCCACTCCTCCAGCATTTAAGCGATTGGGGACTTCCACCTCAGCAGGTGCTCCGATAACATAATAGCCCACCTCATCCATATCCCCCTCAGAATCATCCCCTGGGGTATTGGTAACACAAGGTATTGGCATCAGTTTGTTAAATGAGTTGGGCACATGAGGTTTGTCAGCAATAGGTGTGCCCTTCCCTATGCTGACATTTCTTTTCCCTGCTCCTGTTCCTTGGCATCGGCTTTCTTTTTCCAGCATGTAGCCTCCATGTGGCCAAACCTGTTGCAGTATTTGCACTGAGGACGTTCAGGACGATTTGCTTTGGAGTTTTATTCTTTAGGGCCCATTATCTGAAGGGGCTCCTTCTTATCCTCAATAGCTAGAGCTCGAGGCTTAGGCTTCATATCATCAATGGTTAAAACGCGAGGATGAGATACTGCTCCACGTGGAACTTTGGGCTTATGGAAATCAGCAACATCTATTAATGCCTCCTTGATGTCTTGGATGGTATGGAAATAGCGTTTAACTGAAGTGATGTGCATTGCTAGCAATGGGTATAAAGCCACTCCAGTCAATACAGCAGCTACAGCATCATCTAAAGTCATCATCTTTGAAGTTAACAATGTCTGGGCTTCCAAATAGAATTGTTCCACAAAAGTGATCACTGACTCTCCTTTTTGGATACTCATACACATGAAGGCTTGCTTTTTCATGCTTAAAGCTTGTTTGGAGCCAAATGTGTTTATGAGGGCCTCTTTAACCTTGGACCAGGTGCTAAGAGCATCCATATGTGGGACCATCACCTCTTGTGCCATGTGACCCAAACAGGAAAGGATACGTTTGGCCTTCTGATGATCAGTGGCCCCTTCCATAGCTGCTTCATAGATGTATAAAAATGAGACAATGCTACCCTCACCAGGGATGAACTTGTCTTTGAACGTTGGTTTGAATGAACTAGATTCACCCCCAGTCAAGGTATAAATAGCTGGAGCTTCTGTTATTGGGGTTTCAGAATGGTAGCTCAACTGATCAAAGGTCTGTGAAAGGCGTTCAAACTGATCTTGCATAGCTTTGAGCCAGGTTTTCATTTTAGAGAGGGCTTCTAGAGGCCCAGATTCACACAGTCTTATTTGAGCTTCAATTCCTGATTTATAAGTTTCAAAGTCCTCCACTCGGTCTTCCATTGCAGAGACTTGAAAATGAAGTTGTGACACCATGGAGCTTAGGTTTAATTGAGCAGTTTCCACGGCTTTCATGCGGTTCTTCAGCTCTTCTTTCATTTGTTTACACCCTTCAATGTCATGAGGGTGTGAGCTTGAGCCTTGTGCTCCATCCTTGATCTGCTCATACTTTCACTCAACCCACATTAGTCAGCTGTATACTTCCTTAAACAGCTCAGGGCTTTCCAACAAAGTTTTTATTTCTTTTGCTTCAATTTCACATGCAGTCAGATGATATGCCAAATATTTGGTATTTTTCAATGAAGCTTTGAGAGCTAGCTCCTTTTCTAGCTGAACAATCTTAGCTGCAAGAATGGCAGTGGTGCTAGATGGTTCAACCAACAGACGGCGTTCAGATCATCCACATGTGAAAAGGCCTTAATTAACTGTCGCTCCACCTCAGCCATATGCTGTTCATATTTCTCTTGAAGGTCAGAGTCATGAGCTGAAAGGTCATTACACATTTTCTCATTTTGCTTTTCAAGTTCTTTAGCAAACTCTTCCAACAATGAACAGGTGCTAGTGGAAGATGCGTTCATTTCATCCCAGAATTTCTTCATGACCTCCTTGACATACTTTACAATCCCAGTATCTATAATAGTAAGTTGGTCATGCAGCTGTATGATGTAGTTGCAATTAGCTTCCACACCAGATTTAACTGCCCCAAGATGTTCAGAGGTCAGTTGATACAACTTTTTATAGGCTGAATTCAAAGCTGCATAGGTATCTAGGTGTCAATGAAGTTCTTCATGATGGCTGGCTAAAAGATGCATCATATGGACCAGAGCAGGGTGAGCAAACTTGTGGACATAGGTGGTCAAATTTGTAAGCTGACCATAGGTCTCAGGGAGAATACTAGTCTCATAGAGAAACAAGTGGTGTTCCTCTACCAACGATACTCATTCATGAGATGCAAGGTCACCTGGGTTAAGGATACATGAGTGAGGTCTCTTACAGCTTCAGTGGCTGGCCAAGTGATGCAATGAGACTCAGGTATTAATATGGGCTCCTCTCATTCTTCTTCAAATATTTAGGCAGTAGGGCTATTCATTTGATCATCTTCTTCAGTTCCTTCCTCATTTTGTACCCAACGGATGACACTCTTCATTTCTTTTTTTCCTTTTTTAATACTTATCAAAGTATGCAGGGAGCTTGACCCCTGTAGTGAGCACCAATTTGTGGGATCCACTAATGGAGGCCACAAATAATATTTTAAAATGAGATATCTTACTTTTTATTAAAAGTATAAAATAATACTTATTTTGGTTTTTTATGTTTTTTATTAAACAGGTGGGGCAAAACCAGAAAAGGTCCCTTTATCAATACTAGCTTTTCCTATTTAAACTAGTTCAAATTTTGAGACCATCAATATTTGAGGCAAAAGAATACAAAGCTCAGTCTTCTATATTAGAGAATATAGGCTTTTGGCCTATCAGATCAAAGATAAAGTTTTTTTAGAGGTAAAACTGACCCATGTGGTAACAATTTGATGAATCATATCCAATCACCTGCAAGTAAAATCTTTTCACCTTGGTGGTGGTCTGACTTGGGTGGTAATGATTGGGTATTTTGGTAGTAGTCAGACTCGGATGGTAATGATTGGCTAATATTTACCCTATCATTCTTGAGTAAAATCTTTGTACCTCAGCAGTGGTTAGACTCAGACAATAATGATTGGTTAACTTGCACCCAGTCATCAATGGGTAATATCCTCTTGCTTTGCAAAGGTTCCAATCTGTGCAATATTATACTTCTCATATTTGACTGAGGAGTCAGAGTATTTCTATTAATAATATTTACCATTTTAAGCTGATTTTTGTGATAAATCATATTATTCCGGTTGTTAGGATTCCACCAAGAATCCACTAGGGTTTTTTTACTGTGGGTACTCATATCATTGATATCCACAATATTATTTAAAAATTGGGCAGGTGGTGAGCCAATCATAAGAGCAGAATCAGGAACACTAATACCTCCAACATTCTTTTCCTTAGATCAGAAAGGAGAATGTCTGACACCCCAGTGGTAGAGTATAGACCCTCTACCACTGCCTCCCCTGAGTTCAATCCTGATAGATGAACTTTGGGTGGGGGACAATTATGATTTTGTTGGCGTTGCATACCAATGCCCTGAACTGAGATAGCAAACAGCAAAGGTGGTCACTGGAGTTCCTGGCCTATCATACACCGCACATAGAGGTTTTCCAGATTTTATCCTCCTTTTCCTTTCATTCAATTTCCCCACAATCAGTGCGGTATTGTCCCCAGGTCAGCCTACCTTGAATAAAATTTAGAAATACAAAATGTTAAAATCAAAAAAAGGTATATACAGGACAAGATGTGTTAGTAGATTCATACAACTGTGCATCGGAAAATGTCATATTGACTTTATCTTCACCAATAGCTGGTTATGGACATAATCTTTATCTAGATAATTGGTATTCCTCACCTAAACTTTATCGAAAATTACTTGCTAAAAAAATAAATACTGTTGGACAATCCGATGTAATAGAAAGAATATGCCAGCAGAGCTCACAGCGATAAAATTGAAAAGATTTGAAGTTTCTTCATCTTGCAATGGAATTTTAGCTGTAAAATGGAGGGACAAAAAGATATTTATTTACTATCTACAAAATATGCAGAAGTTGAAATGATTGAGACAGGAAAAAGAATACGGGGAAAAAATAAAGATGAAAACCAAACTTTTATAAAACCTAATGTAATTTTGGATTACAACAACGGTATAGGTGACATGGACTTACAGGTAATTACTTATCTTCCTTCCCTATGATGCGAAAATTTTATAAAAGCTACAGGGAAATATTTTTTCATCTAATGAACATGACTCTTTTTAACCGACTTTGAAAAAGAAGGAGGTTCTCAATTCGACCTGTATATATTTTTTTTTTTTTCTGTTTGTTCATGCATAACTCTGAAACTACAGGATCAATTTGGATGCTTAAATTTTTCAAAAAAAAGTATGCTCCAACTTAGGTCCCATTTTACTTTTGTAAGTATTGGTCAAGTATCTGACCATTAATTTAGTAAGTATATCAAAATGAACTCGAAAGCGATGGATTTCAATTGTGAAACCAATTCATCGCTGGATAAACTATTCCGGCATTGGTGAAGCGATAGCTTCAAAGCAACTTTTGACATATGTCCTATGGCTGGGGGGTATGTTCAAAATTCAGTCAGTATGAGATCATAGTGGGATGAGTTTAAATCGTTATAGTTGGCTATCGTCTTGCATAATTTGACCAATAAAATCAACTAAATTTGATAAACTGAATTATTTTAGATGGCAAACAGTAAATTTAGCATAGTTGACCAATAAAATTAACTAAATTTAATAAAGTTAATTATTGTAGATGGTGATCAGTAAATTTAGCATACATTGACTAATAAAATCACCTAAATTTATTAAAATGAATTATTATAGATGGCAATCAGTATATTTAGCATGGATTGACCAATAAAATCAACTAAATTTATGAAAATTAGTTGCTATAGATGGTGATCAGTAACTTTAGAATAGATTGAGCAATAAAATCAACTAAATTTTTTTTAGTACTAGATGGTCCTCAACTAAATTTAATAATGATTTATTAGTATATTTGTTTATGAGATACTATATATTATATATGATACGTTTTATTTAATAGAGAAATAGTGAGGGTTCAAAAAAGATATATAATATGGGTATTTTTTAATAAAATTGGAAGAAAGATCTACTTTTATAATACACTACATTTTAAAAAAAAAAGAACTGGTGGTAAAGTTTTTTTTTTGGGGGGGGGGAAGAACCTTCTTCAAAAATTTTTTGGAAAAAAGCTTCCTTTAAAAAAGGCATTAAAAAGTATGCAATAATTGAGAAATTATGCATTCTCAATAAAACCCTTTTGAGGTTAAAACCATATTTTAACTGATTTATAATAGGCATTTATAATATATACTCATCACTATATATTCTAAGTTGCTTATAGTTTACACTTGGACCCAATCCAGACATAAGATATAATTTGTACTTATGAGCAAAATTTTATAAGTCATGTTGGGAGATGGCGCCAACTTCAAAAAGGGTTTTATTGAGAAGGCATAATTTCTCAATTATTTTATACTTTTAATGCCTTTTTTAAAGAAAGTTCTTTTTTAAAATTTTTTTTAATGCTTTTGTTTTATTTTGAAAATTACATCCCATCCCAAACACCAGCAAATATTCATATTCAAAATTTTGGCTTGATGTTTCAGAAGAAATTTTACAAAATGTAAATATTCTTGAATATGGAACGCATAGAAGGACATCTGCAGGTGATACACCACTCATCTGCAGGCAAAACAGTGGGCACATTTTTCACAAAAAATACACCTACAAAAAATAAAGAAAACTCTCAGCAAAGATGCAAGGTGTGTGCAAAGCACAATAAACACAGTAAAACTGTCTGGGAGTGCAAGAAGTGCCTTGTTCCATTGCACCTTTCTCATTGTTTTGAAGTTTACCGCACTCAACAAAATTATTAATAAAGAACTTTAAAAAAGTACTAATCTTTTATTACGTATATTAAATAGTGCAATTATATGCATTTTGTACATGCAATCTAACTCAAAGCTTTAATAGAAATTATTCAAAGTAAAAACTCATTTGGAGTTGCTTTGGGCAAGATGGTCACACACTTCTGCTATTTAATTTATACCGCAAGAGGTTAAAGATTCTATAAATCACAAGTCTATAACCTTATTATCACTGACGTACTAAACTAGTCCTATAGAACCAATAGCAGCATCTGGAACAAAGCCTTGAGTGTAATTGCACAGGTACCATTGGACTTGGGTTTAATCATTATATCTCGCATAAGACAGTGTGTATTTACGCAACTATTTTCATTAGAGCTCATCACATCTCATCAAAAGTGGCCATATGATTGGTGAACTGTTTCAAAATTAATTGTAATACAATTTAGCCTCAAAATGTACCATCATCAATAAAGGTTTTCAAGTTATCAATAGGCAGGTTGCACCTCATACTGTCTAAAGCACCAATTGATGCACATATATAAAGTTCTGTTGCATTAAGTTATCATTTGATATGCATTATCCGTTTCCCATTTCTAGATACTTTGAATGAAAATTAGGATGGGTTTTTGTGATTCAATTGCAGATCAAAGTGTTAGCAGTAAAATTCCAATTACATTTTGATTTCATTATTCCAGTGACAATCTGACCCACTCTTGGATACATGTCGATATCAACCAGAATTTAAAATATACTGGGCACCCTAATCTAGGCATCGATGCTGCCAATAAACACAAAAAACTAGTAAAACAATTAATGCATCATTACTTTAACTTAGCTGATGAGGGGAGGTGATAGAGAAAGCATGCAAACTGAAAAATGCGCACAAATATCTAAAGGCCAACAGAAGTAGTTCAATCCCTAAGTTGAGAAATGTAACCGCTGAATAGTTGATATTATATATCAACTAAAGTTAACTGCTTAGGGTGATCCGTCAAAATAAAGTTAGCATAAAGTAAAAAGCTGCAAAGGTGGGTGAGCAACTGAGATTTTGATAAGTATGCATAAAGAGTCTGATCTTGGCAGCTCTTTTGAGAATTTAATAGCCATCAAGGTATTGATTACTTCAGGAAAATCTTCTAGAAAATCTGAGGAGAGCAGTACTAACTAGATTAGCATGTGAAGCCTTATGAGCTGCAATATGTGTCAAGAGAGTGTCTATAACTCTCCAGTTCTGTGCTTGGTCATGCATGAAGCACTGAGCCAGAGCAAGGGAACTTATCATCAGTGTCAATAGAATGATAGCCAACAGAGTGAGCTGGAGCAAAGTAGAAATAGGGTGAGGGTGTTGAGAACAGAAACTATAATAATATATCTCACAAACAGCAAAACTTAGCTGTGCCTCAAAGGGCAGTTTATGACCAAATTTGGCACATAAGTTGAGTGTGTGGGTGCCCTGGTTTGGAGGGAACCTGGTAGCCCAGTGGTGTACCTGAGGCTGTCATTATTTTAAATAATTTAAACTGACTAACATGTCATAAGACCTCCTCAAAGAGGTCTGCATACAGCTTTACCCAAGTCAACATATAAAAAACATAAAAAGACTATGGGGTTTATTGGGAAGGTGAACAACGAGAAAATTTGGTATTGAGCAAAGATACTTAAGCCAACTTGGGGGAATTTTAGATTGACAGAATGGTAACAAGCCTTTGTGCACTAATAGATGCACGCTTCCATCTGAAAGGGTCACATACCTCAAAATTGACTTTACTCGTGTAATCAAATGAAGTTGAACCTGACCTGAACTCATAATTTCATAAATGGAACGGGTTTCAAAATTCCTATTCCCCAACTAACTGAATTGTACTATCATTATTTAAATCAAAACTCATTCATTTTAACCCTAGAGCCAAAACAGGTGGCTGGGCTTTAGGCACTTCACTTATACCAAACTGGGCATACCTAGCCTACACCCAGCGTTGATCCAAGGTGTGCTTGAGATCAGAAAGGGCCCAAAGTTTCATCTTCTGGACCTCCAGCCACCCAGCCTTGTCCTTGCTGTTGGACCCTCTATAAGGTCATGTAAACATGACATTACCCTCTCCTCTTTTTGGGCTCCACTACCCTCCAGGGGCATTTGTCAGAGAAAAACTTTTGTGGGCTAGGGCCAACTTCATAGCAGCAATGGCTTGGTTAAACTTTGATCCTGAAGCCTTAGGGAAACGCTCATGGAATGCTACAATTAAATCTTGGGCATGGGCACAATCATGCGCTGGGACCCAACTGTTCTCCGATGCATCAAATCCCTTCCAGGATACAATATACTTGAGACTTCTTCTTATTAAAAGAGAGGCTACAATCTCCTCCACTTCACATTCTGGTGCCCCATCCATGAGATAAGCCTTGAAAGTTTCTGGAGGGGGCCCTCAAACAATGTGAGCTTGCTTTCATGGAATACTGAAAAGATTAAAAAAGAGGAGGGGAGATCCAACTGGTACAAGGTATGACCCACCCTTTTGACAATGCAGTATAAACCAATCCTCTTTGGTCCAAGTTCTTTGCATGGTTGCTTGATTAGGATGTTTTAGCATCCAGCAGCACAAAAATCTTTTCTTGTATGCAGGTCCAACTCATCTCTTACCATCAGCATTTTCCTTGTAAGCCTGCATGGTCACATCTAATTTTGTGCTCACCTCTTGGTGTACTTTCTTGATAGTTTTTTCAAGGTCCACCACTGCTTCCACCTTGGATCCACAACTGGGCTACATGTTGAAGGCAGGATTAGAGCCATATTTGGTGAAGAAGGGGGAACAACTGATTGATATATGTTGAGCGTTATTATAACTAAATTGGGCCATGAGGAGATGGGAAACCCAATATGCGTGATATGCAGTAGTGTAACACCACAAGAACTGTCTGAGGCACTGGTTCACTCATTCCATCTGCCCATATGATCAGGGGTGATAGGCAGTTGAACGGCAGGGATGGATTTGTAGAGTCTTACACAACTCTTCCCAAAAGACATAGGTAAACTGGGGTCCCCAATCACTAATTAATTATTGAGGGACCCCTTGAAGAGCGAACACATTGGTACCAAAAAGCCTAGCCATCTCAGCTGCGGTGACTGTGATTCTGCACAGGATAAAGTGGGTGAACTTCATAATATAGCCCACCACCACCATGATAGCATCATAGCCATCAGATACAAGCAATTATACAATAAAATCAGCCAACAGGGAAGTCCAAGGCCCATCAGCTTTTTGAACTGGTACCAAAAATCCTGCTAAAGGCTGGCAATTCAGTTTCATTTGGTTGCAGACTAAGCACTTTTTATAATACCTGGCTACCTGAGCGGCTAATCCTTTTTAATTGTAAGTGCAGCAGATAAGCTCAAGGGTCTTCGCCTTCCCAGGATGACCAATGGTAATTTTGTTATGATGGTCCCAGATGATTTCCAAGAGAAATGGTCCAGCAAAAATCCCTAGGCGCCCCTGAAACCACACCATCTCATCCTTTACATGATAACCTCTGGCTTATCCTCCTGATTCAATGCGCTCTTTTCAAGGACCATAGTATATTTGGGCAACAAAGGCTGAGAAAGGACTTCCTTTCTTAACATACTATATCCTTCCACATTTTCTAGAGAAGCAAGCGCGGGCCCATTGGCCAAGGGAAAGGGAAGTTGAGATACATTCTTACCCAGTGGAATTATCAAATGGGTATTATGCACATCAACTTTCTTAGGATCAGGAGCTAGTTCAGGGTTACAGCTCAAAGCATCCACCAAACCATTTGCCTTGCCCTTAGTAAACTCATAAAAAACGCAAATTGAGCAAGGGTCTCATGCCAGAGGGTTTGCCGTGGGGTTAAGACATGAGGTGAGCGGTAGTACAGTAAGGCACAGTGATCTGTAAGTATGCGGAATGGTTGGGGTGAGCCATGCAATTGATGACGCCAATAATTCAGCGCCTCAACTACTGCTAATAACTCTTTATCATATATGGAGTAGTTTAACTCTGGTAGAGACATATTTCTAAAAAAATTACCACTAGATGCTCTGTTCCATCTTCACCTAATTGTAATAGGGCTGCCACTATGGCGAAGTTGGAGGCATCTGAAGCCTCAATAAACTCTTTATTGGGGTTGACATGGCGAAGAATGGAGGTGGACAGCAAAGTACACTTTATTGCTTGGAAGGCATCCACCAAAACGGGGGACCACTGAAGTACTTTTGCCCCACTTGTCTTATACAAAGGCGCTGCAACTTCATAAAGGTTTGGTGTAAATTTCTTAAGGAACGTACACGTCCCCAAAAAGCTTCTCATTTCTTTAATTGAATTTGGAGTGTTCCACTAATGAATCGCCTGTTCTTTGTCTGGAGTTATCATGTGACCTTGGTCAAACACAACGTCGCCCAGAAAGGTGACCTGGGACTTAAAGAACTCACACTTACTGATTTTCAGCGTAAGGTTGACAGCCCTCAAATGCTCCACCACCTGCCAAAGGTATACTGCATGGGACTTATTGTCAGGGAAAAAAACCAGGATATCATCCATGTAGGCAACCGCGCATACATCTAGCAGGCCCCTAAAGCTGCGTCTATATGACGTTGGAAGATAGCAGAGGCATTTTTAAGCCCAAAGCGTATAAACTAAAATTGGAAGATTCCTTTTCTGGTATGGAATGTGTTCAACCACTCCTTGCCCTTCTTGATATGG
The DNA here is from genome assembly GCA_022478985.1 of Massospora cicadina. NCBI lineage: Eukaryota > Fungi > Entomophthoromycota > Entomophthoromycetes > Entomophthorales > Entomophthoraceae > Massospora > Massospora cicadina. Next base: position 61,818 of record JAKSZP010008039.1, read on the forward strand.
ATCTGTTTAAACGCATTTAAACAATCCAGTTTGGAGAAAACTCTCGCCTTCTCCACATATCGTGCAATCTGAGAGTCCAGGGAGATAAGATGTAAGTCTGGTACAGTGACGTTGTTGAGATTCCCATAATCACGCATGGGCATAAGGTGCCATCGGCCTTCTCTACAAAGAGAAGTGTGGAACATACAGGGGAGGTTCACTGAAAATTGCACCTTTGACAAACTGCTCCTTAACCCACACATCCAAAGCCACTTCCTCCTGTACCATCAATAAATAAATTGGGGAAGATATATGCACCAAATCAACGGTGAGCTTAAACTCATATTCAAACTCTGAATGATTTTTTAATGCATTAGCTGAAGCCGCATCAAACAAAGATTCCAACCCTTCCAAACAGGAAGGTAAGGGAACCTCCACAGAGGGTTTCAGCAATGGGGCAAGACTGAGGGTGTGAATATTAGGCCAGTGGGGAAAATCAGCCTAAAAGTTGGCTTCAGCTAAAGGAACCACCAACTCACAACCATTCTTCAAAGTTAAGAATAGAGTATCCCCTTTCAAGTTAGTCCTAACGTCAAACTTTCACCACCACTCTACACCTAAAATGATGGGGTACAAGATGTTTTTGATAGCTTAGAAGTGGTCAGACAAATAATAGGTGCCAACTTGATAGTCCACTTACCCCAGGATTTTCAGCGTGGAAATACCTTTGGAAGCCCCTCTTCTAACTATAACACCTGAAAAGTAAACCAGCTCAAGGTAGTCTGCAAGATCTTGGTCCATAAAATTCTCAGAGGCTCCAGTATCCATAAAAATAGTAGTGCTGAGTTTCAAATGGGGATGAATGGGTAGCAGTCAATAAAAATAACCTGAATGATCTTTATTTATAGCAGAAAACGCCAGTACAACACCACCAAATTCTTCATCAGGAATAAGCTAGCCTCCCAGGTATGTTTTTGCATCAAAAAATGGAGAGGGATAGTTGGCCACTCTTACTACTGAGGCCAAATATCCCACTATGTCTTCAGCAACTGCATAAACGTTTTTATAATTAAATTGTAACACCTTCTACACCTTCTGGGATCTGCGGATCATGGTTGTGGTCAAGCGTGGGAACTCTGGAGTGATCTGATACACTGGAATGGGGTCCATATATAAGCCATATGGGAAGAGACATGGCTCAGTAGTATATATGGAAACATCATTATATTACACATTTGAGCTGCAAACAACTCTATACTATTTTCTGCAATGGGTTGTATGACATTATCTAATGATAACACCACCAGGCCTTTATCAATGATCCTGAATGCACCATACAAACATGGTGCCAAAGAAAAAAATAATTTTTCAGAATTGATTTTAATAAGTTTGGCGGAAAGTTGGGAAATTATGACTCAAAGTCATAAAGCGTCCATAACCACTAGGTACAGGCAAAAAAGGGGAGTACTTTCCAGATGGAGGTAGCAAGAATAACGCTGGAATGCTCCAACCCTCAAAAAAATGCAAATACAGTGGTGAGCCCCACTGAGGTTGTGGCCACCAGCTGGCGCACACCATGTGCACTTTGCAAAAGTCCCACATGGAAAATTATCAAGGACTTAAAGTTAAGGGGTTGGTCATCTATTGTCAAGAGAGTGTCTATAACTCTCCAGTTCCGCGCTTGGTGATGCACGAAGCACTGAGCCAGAGCAAGGAAACTCATCGTCAGTGTCAATAGAATGATAGCCCAGCAGAGTGAGCTGAAGCAAAGTAGACATAGGGCGAGGGTGTTGAGCACAGTAACTGTAACAATATATCTTGCAAACAGCAAAACTTAGCTGTGCCTCAAAGGGAAGTTTATGACCAAATTTGGTACAGAAGTTGAGTGTGTGGGTGCCCTGGTTTGGAGGGCACTTGGTAGGCTCAGAGGTGTACCTGAGGCTGTCATTATTTTAATTTTAATAAACTGGCTAACATGTCACAAGACCTTCTTGAAGAGGTCCATGAACAAGTTTGCCAAAGTCAACATATAATAAAGTGCAAAACAACTATGGGGTTTATTGGGAAAAAAACCAATGAGAAACATTGGTCTTGAGTAAAGATACTTAAGCCAACTTGGGGGAATTTTATATTGACTGAATGGTAACAAGCCTTGGTGCACTAATAGATGCACGCTTCCATCTGAAAGGGTCACATACCTTGAAATCAACTTTACTCAAGTAATCAACTGAAGTTGAACCTGACCCAAGATCGAAGTTTATAAATGGAATGGGTTTTGTACCCTCGTTCCACAATTAACTGAATTATTCCATCATCATTTAAATTGAAACTCGATTCTTTTCACCCTATAGCTGAAACATGAGTGCTGGGCTTTAGACACCTCACTTGTACCACCTGGGCATCTTAGCCTGTACTCAGCGTTGATCCAAGGTGTGCTTGAGATCAGGAAGGGCCTGAGGTTTCACATTCTGGACCTCCTGCCTCCCAGCCTTGTCCCTGCTGTTGGTACCCTTTATAAGGTCATGTAAACATGATAATATGGGTGAGAAAAATTTAATGGAAGCTGTTCAGGTGGTAAGTCCATTAAAAGTATTATATTTACTTATGTGTCAAATTGTTTTGAGAAAATTTTTAATATAAATAAAACTAGATCAACTGTTTATAGCATGGCATTCAATATGTCATGGTTAAGTTTATTTCTAGCCAGTGAGCTAGTTAGGGTAAGCTGTGGCCTCCTAATGGCATAACTGGGGAAAGCCCATGGAAGCATGGGTGAGTAGCTAACACCAGAACCAAGAGAGGCATGCTAGTCGGGTCCTATAGTGGCCTGAAAGAAGTGTGGGATGGTAGTGATGACTGTGTCAACCTGTTCTCACGAGTGTCTACCACTCCCTGAGGGGAGAATATGGGCAGAAAAGGGGTATGAGTCAGGCATGCACCTGTCAAATGGCCTTCCCATGAGCTGGGGTTGCACGGGTGTGGACCCCAGGTCAAGGGAGGGGCAATCCTGGTTGTCTGCACTTTGGTGCACCTGCCTGAAATAAATGCTGCAGTTTGCCAAGTTGGCTTGAAGCTTGGCTAGCTACCTGTACATCCAGCATGAGCTGGCTGGTGTCAAATGTGATCATGCAATAAAATTGCATTTGATCCAAAAGGATTCCAAGGATTCCTGGACAAAAGGGGCTGGAGAGCACAACTCCACTAGAAAAGAAGGTAGCAAAGGGGAGGGCTTTGGCTTCTCTCCCCTCAAGGGCCTTAAACCTGGGGGTCATTAGGTCTTATCCCCTTCAAGGGGGATGAGAGGCATATTGCCTGTCCTGGCTAATGCAGACAAGCTGCCCAGTACTTAAACGTGGAGAGCATATGTCAGTTTAGGGAGTAGTGTGAGCTACACCAATCACAGTGGGGCCCACATTTGGTGGTGCTTAGATTTGTGCAGCCCTAGTGTGGTGGTAGGCAGTCCCCCAGACCTTCATCCTTCAATAGTTGCCTGCACTAGGAGCCCCTCAGAGCTTTTTAAATCTTGAAGATTATAAGATACTATGCACTATTCAAGACATGTCTAGGTGCTCCAGACAGCAGTTAGCTTAAATGATGCATCATTCTGGTTAATTAAAGAATACCGTGGCTATAGATTAGTAGAGACAAATATGGAGAGATCACCTCTGGAGGTGATGAGCGCATAGTATATATTCTATTATCACCTTTTGTTAAGTCATAAATTAGAGAGTAGAAAAAACTATCTAATCAGTATTATTTAAGGATATATAAAATGGTGCTAATTTGAGTTTACCAGAAATTTAGCGTGAGAGAACTGTGTCATTATACCCAATCACACCAATGTATCAATATTAGAACTTTTTAAAGATATACCAAGTGACTAGAAGGGTGATTGAATAATAGCTTCTTCTCTCTAACTATATATAATAATGGAAGCAAGCAGATAAAGGAGGAAGATGGCCTATATAATCTTCATTAGTTATACCAGGGTGGGAGATCATCTTGTAGCTATGGAAAACCTTACGCTATAAAAATTGGTCATCTTTTTAATAGTAAACACAAGTTTTAATGCGCTATGCTAAGCATCACTATATAGAGGTAGGATACCTGACAATTAAAATATATATCCTATAGTAATAGGGCATAAGCTGATGGTCAATTCTGCAAGGCGCTGAAAATTGTAACTGACAGACATCTGATATGCCAAGGAAGACTTAGCTTCTATTTGGGGTACTTGAGTACCCATGGCAGCATCCTAAGCCCACAAGGCACTTCTATTATAAGGATGTGGGAATTGGACCTTCTGGGCAAAATGTAAGGGAATTTTTGATCAATGAATGCTGTTTTCACTCCAAACATTAAACTTAAATCATGAAGCAACTGAGTTCATGCTGTCATGGTACCAGAAGATAAGATTGATACTGAGCTGCCAGTCAGAATGCGTGAGCATCCAGAAGACAAAACAGAGTGCCAAGGGAATTGCCATCTGAGCGACTTAATAAATAGGTGAGAGGGAAGCAAACAGAGGACAATGGCTGGTGGCCGCCATAACTACAAATCCAACAAGCAACCATATAACAGCCCCTGAGGGCCCTGAGGGTCCCAAGGATTTGGAAACAGGAGAATTGTTATTATTTTGGTGATATTGTTGGGATACGCTGTAAGGGTTGCACAGGGTTGAATCCACCAAACAACGGATGGACAATGTGAGGATTGTCAGTCCTCAAAACAACTTAAAGATAAAGCAAAATATGAAGCAATTAGCTCCAACCACAATACATTATTTATCTTACTATAAGCAGATCCCTTCTGCTTGCTCTCTTTTCTGTAAACAATTCTACTTCTTTAATCATCCCATCTCACTTATATATCAGCAACTTTGGTAGATACCACTCCTTTGGATTAGACTATTCAGTTTAACCATATTCTCATTGGATTTGGAAGGGTATGATATTCTTAAATTTCCTATCGCCTTAGTTTGAGGCAATCTACTCAATATTAATCAAATGTTGACATCGTCTTATCACCTTATTTGAAGGCAATCCAATAATTATCCATTAAGACCCAATATCACCTCATCTCATGGCGCTTGAATAATTTTAACTAGTCATAATGCTCAGCAGATTCTAGCCAATACGCTATAGATGTTTAGGGTTTATTGTCCAGTCCTATCAGAATCTCAACATTACCTCCCTTGACTGGATGATAAGTCTCCTATTGTCTATATGCCCAAAGGAAGTTTGCGTGAACTTGGTTGATAATCTGACTGCTCGCAGGGTCCTTGATATTATAGGCGTCAACACCTGTTTTCTCATTAATTTTAAATGGACCAATCCAGATGTTGGCCAATTTGTGCTTCTGACCTAACCCATGCTGGTCATGGAATAGAACCAGCTCGCCATCTTTGAACTGAGCCAGCCCACTATGCCGTTACCAATCAGCGGCCTGATTCCTTATTTTTATAGCCAGACTGAAGGAATACACTTCAGTTTGCAAACTGATTAACATGTTAAATTAGTCAAGTAATGTTGGGGATCCATTTCACCGTTATCTTCAACGAAGGCATATAGCAGTGTGAGAAGAGCAGGGGTTTATACATAATTTAATTGAAAAGGACTCTTCCCTGTGGTGGGATGATAGCTAATGTTGTAAGCAAAAAATGGCGGTGGAAAGGAGGGACCTCCAATCAAAAGATTGATCTGTTATTAATTTATGAAGTATGTTCACTAAAGTCCCATTAACTTGCTTGACCATCCTATTATACTTGAGGTGATATGGGGTCATCAAGACCCCAAATATGGCCATAAGCTCGTTCAGATTTGGAAGGATGTCGGAGGTGAAGTTAGTTCTGTTATTGGTAAGGATGAAATGAGGGCAGCCATGACGCTGGATAATACATTCCTTTATGGACTTGGCCACTATGACTGCCCCTAAATCCTGTATTGCCCATGCTTCAAACCACCTAGTCAAGTGCTTGATTGCCACCAAAATGTATTTGGACCAAATAGATCTAGTTGGCAGAGGACTAATGACAAAAAGGGAAACCTTATGTCAAGAAAAATGAGGTTTCACTAACCAATATGAAGTCTTCTGGTGGAACGGCTTTTCCATCTGGCACTGGTGGCATCAGGAAATGGTTTCAAGTACGTCAAAGGTCATGCTTTCTCAATAATATTGAGGGTGCAACAATTCAATTTCTTGCGCATGACACCATGTCCAACTGCCTTATGTGCATACACGATAATGCTAGGCTGTGCCAAGGGTCACATGAAGTTCACTGTAAAATTACCAATTCACACATACAACTCACATTTTGTTGGAAGGTATTTTCTTGAATCTCGGTTAATGCTTTTATAGCTTGAGGCGGTTCATTGTCATATTTTTTGCTAAGCATTTAATTGTACATAACTTCACTCAGATCCGCTGTGACAGCAACCATTGGCAGTCTCAACAAGAAATAGGCGTTCTGGTGTTTTGCACAAGGTTGGTGGCGGATCTCAAAGTAGTAAGCCTGCAGTTTGAGGGCCCATTAGGCTAGGCGCCTTTCAGGCTCCTTGAGGTTCTGCAACTAGCATAACAAAGCATGATCCCTTACAACTAATGTTAATGTTTTGACGTAACAGATTAATTCTGCTGAGATGGTCTACACAGGGTATTAGCCACTGAATAACAGAACGGTCAGTATGCAGATCGCCAATCTTCAATAAAACTGATATATAAAATATGGAAAAATGCCCCAATTGACACTTTTATTGTAGTAACAAAATGAAGAACTTATCTGCGGACTACTAAAAAACCTCCTCCTCTCCTCCTTCCGCTCAATTCTTATCTCAGTATTCTAAGTAAAATCCAACCTCTGATTAGTAATCTCCTATTCATTCCATCTTAGGATTTTTTGTCTATCTCAAGGTTTTAGCAAAAGTCCTTTGATTTGCTGAACCATCAAGGCTTCAATTGGTTTGCTTCACATCAATATTTTTTCCGCTCAATCTCAAGGTTCACCTTGACTATAATAAACAATCCGCCATAATGTATAGCTTGTTATCCAATCATATCATTTTTCTCAACATTAACCCTTTAACTGAATGATAAGCTCATATTGCTTGTATGCTCAAAGGAACTTTTCATGAACTCAAATTGATAATCTGACCACCTGCGGGTTCCCTAATGGTGTAGGTAACAATACCAGTTTTCTCAATTAATTTAAATGATCTGATCCAAATGTTAGCTAGCTTGTTCTTCCGCCAAAATTCATGTTGGACATGGAATAAAACATGTTTTCCTACAGAGAACCGTGGGAGTCCACTATGTCTACTCTGGTCAGACACTTGATCACAAATATTCTTGGCCAAACTGGTAGATTATGCTTCCATTTGTAGTTTGATCAGCATCTCCATTAATTTGTCAAATAAAACTGTGGTTCCATGCTGCCAGTATCCTCCACGCAAGAGTAAAGCATGGCAGGCAAAGTTAAATATCTGTTATATAGCAGTTGAAAAGGACTCTTGCTGGTGGCTGAATAGTAGCTGATATTATATGCAAAGACAGCTGTGGATACAAGGGTACTCCATTCAGAGAGTCAATCTTTCATAAGATTGTGGAGTATGTTTACCAAAGTTCCGTTGACCTGCTCCACCATTCCGTTGGATTCCAGATGGTAGGATGTAGTCAAGACTCCTTGGATTGCTATCAGTTTGTTCAACTTGGGCTGATATGCAAAGTGAAATTGGTTCTGTTATCCGTTAGATGAACTGTGGAAAGCCATGTTGCTGGATGACACACTCCATAATAAACTTATGGGTGGTGACCTCCCCCAAATCATTAATCACCCTGGCTTCCACCCATCTCATCAGATGATCAATTGCTACAATTATGTACTTAGACAGTTTGCTCCAGTGGGCAAAGGCCCCACCACATCCAGAGGTACCATATGCTATGTTAATCAAGGCTTGACCAACTGGTAGGCAGTCTTCTTGTGTAATGGTTTCTCCACTTGGCACTGGTAACAACAGCTAACTATCTCCAGCACATCATAATGCATGCTCTCCAAATAATAGTGGGGTCACAAAAACTCCAACGTTTTCTGCAACCCACCATGCATTACTGTCATGGAAACAGCAGAAGAAGTTTAGACTGGTCTGCCAGTTGAGATGCGTAAGCATCCAAAAGGCAAGCCAGAATGCCAGAGGCATTGCTGACCAAATGACTTGATATGGAGCCAGGCATTGGGAAATGATGAATTGTTGGTGTAACACAACAGTGAGTATGATCCTGACGATGAACCACAATGAGCCCACTCCTGACCCTGGGGCCTTGCTGCAGGGGGTGGGATCACAGAGATAGTTTCAATAAGTTCATCGGCATATGGGGTCATTTCAACTGGGGAGGCAAGGAGACGGATTCTCTTTTGCAATTGATGGACATAAGGCCACAAGATTCCTGTGTACTGTTGCCAGAAGTTTGTGATAACGGGGTTGTAGAGCCAAAATAATGGACTCGCTGAATCAAATTGATGATGGAGGGGGCCATAGTGACCATAAGTATTAGTAGAGCCCATCCAGTATACGGACTGACAGGCCATCAGGGAAACGCCATCAGGGATGTGGACCGAAGGAGTAATATAATAAAAAAGTTGTTTGGTTTTTTGGCAAATTTTTATTGAAGGAAAAGGAAGAAAATTGACCAACAATTTTTTAGTGCTATGAAACTGATTAAATAGTGGTCAATTGGGGTAGTGACAAGCCAGGATAAGGACCCTTAAATTTCAACCTAACTGGCAAATTATTCAGGAATGAGTGGGTTTGTTCCTTGAGAACTGACATCAAAAAATTTGGTGGCAGGCTGAGTCACTGTCAGTTCAACCTTGAATGTCTGAACTGAGGCTTGACTATGTTTCTGATGGTTGGCACGATGGCATTTGGCCTGACGAGTGACAGGAATCCCCCAAGGCCACCCCACATAGGGATGGGTCCATTTGGTTGGGAATGGGTTTGGGACACCCAACCTTCCTGCACTCGGTTGCTGGGCCATTTGTTCAGTCAGCGGCATCACATCAGCCACAACGCCTGAATTGTCAACAGGGGACTTTGAACCCTCGTTGATGGCATCCAATGCTATAGCCTGCCCATTGAGGATGATCCCCAATGACTTTGGTAGAGAGGTGATTTGTTTGATTAACCCATTAATCAAATTGGAACTGTTGGGCATTCTGGCCAATAACTCACTCTTCATGATTTTCCAGCCATTTGAGACCTGAGCATTGGCCAGATTACTGCTCAAATTAAATTTGATTGATTTCAATTTGACAATCTTAGTGCAGATTTCTCTGATTCCCCATAAGAGTTCTGCTGAGGTAAGTGGGGGTAATGGGGGTGGGATCTGAAGCGGAAGAGCTGTTACCCAGCACTCATCTGCTATGTGAGTGAGATCACCCTGAGCAACAAGGGGTACCGCCATCCTCTTTGGTGTCTTCTTACTCAGGAATGAGAAGATGGCCTGATAAATGGCCAGAGGACGTTCCCTGGGACTTACCTTACCCTTTCCTTTTTCAAAGGAAGGGCCCTACCACTGGGAAACTGCGCAAGAGTCACATTCTTGTGCGCCTTGGGTTACTTGATTGCTAAAATCGTTGCAATCTTTTAGGGAGGGGCGGGGAGTATCAGGGTGGGATGTGTGGAACGCTTCAACCAGGGCCATGCAATTTGCACAATCGCGCGCCTTGACCCAAATGTTTTCATAGGCTGGATACCCTTTCCAGGCCATGAGATATTGTACAGAACGTCAGGATTTCTGGGATGCTAGGATAGCCTCTACCTCGGCCTCTTCCCCATTATCAATGACAATCAGTTCTGGTTCCATAGGAATTGTACCATTGAAGGGCGACAACTGGGAAACATGGAAAACAGGATGTTGCTTCCAATGCGCAGGGAGCTTCAGTTGGAACGCCCCATTCCCCAGTACCTCCTCCACCAAATGGGAACCCGAGTGTTTACTAGCAAATTTATGGGAAGGGGCTTGTATTTTTAAGTGATGGGTATAAAGCATGATGTAGGAACCCATTATAAAATCGTGACCCAGAAGGCGCTTACAATCCGCGAACTGCTTGTAGTCATCAATGGCTTTAGTGAGGTTTTCCCACACTAAGGATTGAGTTAATCTGATGTGAGCAGTGTGATCTGTGGCAGCTTGAACCTCAGGATGCAAGCACGGCCTGACCGGAAATGAAGGATTGTAACCCAGCGTTGCTTTGTAGGGGAAAACCCCATGGACGTGTGGGTCCGATTATTGTAAGTGAATTGAGCAAGAGGGAGGTCATTTGCCCAAGTATCCTGCGCGGTTGCAGCATAGCAGCGCAGGTACTGTTCAAGGACTTGATTAACCTGCTCGGTTTATCCATCAGACTGGGTATGATATGCCGTGGAGTGACAGGGGGATATTTTCAGAATCAATAGAAGTTCACTCCAAAACCGCGCGGTGAACTGGGAACCATGGCCACTGATGATCTCCTGGGGAGACCAAACATTGAAAACACATGGCGTACGAAAAGGTGGGCAGTTTCTTCTGACATAATTGTGGAAGTGCAAGGTATAAAAAGGGAAAATTTCATGAAGCGATCCACCACCACCATCACCACTGTGAACCCATTAGAACAGGGGAGTTCAACAATAAAGTCCACGGACACCAATGTCCATGGCCCCTCCACCTGCTGTAAGGGGTGCAGGAGGTTATTTTTACCTGAGCAATCTGACTTAGCCCTGGTGCAAGTAACACAATTGGCGATTCAGGCCAGAACCTCTTTCATCAGATCTGCCCAATTGAAGGTCCTCTTAATCAAATCAATGCATTTTTTGTTGCCAGGATGTCTGACCGTGGGGGGATCGTGATGTGCACAGAATACCTCCAATCAGAAGGAGGGGGAACCCAGATGTGAGACCAAAAGTAAATGAGTCCCTCCACCAAGGAGTATAGAGAATGTTTGTGACTCAGGTGAGCTAACTGCTCGACCAACTCCACGCCCTCAGGGCAAGCCATTTGACTGGCTAAAACCTGAGCCACTAGCGGGGCAACTGGAGCCAAAGTGACAGATGAGACAATGGGGGGGACAATCGACAGAATTTGGGTGGCAGGAATCATGGTAACAAAGTCCAATTCCTCTGGGTCCAAGGAACAGTGGGCGGTGCTGCGACTTAGAAAATTGGGGAGCACATTGAGTGCCCCTTTTATGAATTTGTATTAAAGTTAAAACTGCACAGGTCCCAATAGGTTTGGGCTTGCCAATGTGCCAATTTTTGGGGTTTATGAAAATATAAAAGAGCCTGGTGATCCGAGCAGACCATCAATTCATGTTGAGTACCCTGCAACAGATACTGCCAATTAGTTAATGACCAAGTAACAGCAGCTAATTCTTTGTCATATATGGCCCAAGACTACTCCATTGCCATAAACTTCCAGGAAAAGTAAGTGACCAGGTGTTATAAACCATTGTGCTCCTGAAGCAATACTGCTCCCACTTCTACTGACAAGGCATTACATGCAACAATATATGGCTTAGTGGGATCAGCATGCTTCAAAATGGGTGGAGACACAAACACCTCTTTGATCGATTCAAACGCCTGCTAGCATTTGGGCATCCAGCAAAACGGTACGTTTTTCCCTGTAAGGGGGTGGAGCAGTGCAGCCAGCTGGGAAAGTTCCGGGTAAAATTTTTTTAGGAAATTGATGGTTCCCAAGAAACTCCAAAGTTATTTCTGCATAGTCAGAGTTGGCTATTCTCAGATTGCATCTAAATTTGTTGGGAGGGATTGCATAACCATACTTAAGGATAAGGTTACTGAGAAAGGTAACTGTCAGGGAAACTGGAGCGCAGGAGGTCGCTGGAGGGAAAGACACAGGCCAAAGGTGAACCAACAAGGCCAAGTGACCCAAAAAAATGAAAATACATCCTAAACGGTCAGTATTGTGTTTCCAAATAGATCTGTGAAACAAAACGCACACCAAACTGGCCAAAATCATCAGGGAAATGAGGCCCTGGGAGCTGGGAAGGGTGGCGAAAAATCTAGGGCAAAAGGCAGCAAAATAGGAGGAGGCGGAGCCCGTGGCATAGGTGTCAGAGTAGGTGTTGGACTCAGGTACAACAGTAGGGGAAAACCAGAGCGGAAAATGAACTCCAGCAACTTTTCTCTCTCGTTGCAATCACTTTTGCAACTTATTCAATTCAAGTCTGAATCTAGTTTGATAATATCACAGAGGAGATTAGTCTGCGCTCATGTCAGTGAGCAGTTGGGCAAGTAAGGTAAGAGGCACAGGTGGTAGGCCCGCGACCTCCAACGTTTGAAAACGCCCCAGAGAAACTGGAGGAATAGAAAAAAGTAAAAAACTGGCGTTCACTATTTCCCCAGAAATCCTCACTTGGCAGGCGCGATGTAACCAGTACATCAACACGCCGCACTCTCAACCACTCTCATCGGTGGAATACGGAGTCTGGGTGTTTCTGGATATCCAACAAACAGATTTATGAGAAAAATTTTGTGGGGATGTGCACACTTTTTTCCCAACCGCAGTGTACGTCGCACCTCACTCCATGTCATGTGGTTGGCTGGACCTCAGTTTCAAAAACAAGGAGGCAGAAGACAAAGCTGCTGCAGTGCGCGTAGTGATCAACCTCCCCAAAGGGCAACAGGTCATCAAACCAAACACACCAGATAAACAAAATCCAACCAAATTTTTCTCACGTTTGACTTTTTGCCCACTACAGCAAGTGTGCCATTCTGGAGCAGCACCTGAAAGATGGTCTCACCATATATGGCGAGAAAAATCCTATGAGATGCAATGCTTTATGCTGATGCCACACCTGTGCGCCAGCAAAGCCATTGCAGTTCTGACTCCAACCGAAGAGATTGTGAAGGACCTAACCCAGATCCCACACTCCACTTATATCAATATCAAAGGGCATACCACCCACCCTTTCCGGGTAACTGTAGACAGCGCACCCCCCATCTGCACCCACTTTGATGCGTTCAGCCATAAGGCACATGCATGCCCCACCAAGGAGGGCATCACATTCCAAGAACACCCCTCGGCGGCCATGGCCAGTGGGGAGGCGCACTATGAACCAACCACTAGCACCAAAGAGGCTTTCCCGTGGGGAGCACAAGGTTGCTACCTACTGGTAAAACCTATCTCCCCTCAAGAGCAAAAGAAGGCCAAACAGACCCGCAGGGCCACAGCCAAGGAAGCGGCCAAAGTCACCTCCACTATCCCACACTCCCAACGCCAGGAGGACATCAAAACCTTTGTGGTGGAAGCAACTTGAGAATCCCTCAACAAATCAGATTGGGAAGCCCATGCCAATTGGGCCACCCAATCTGAGGATCCGATGGGTGACTCAATCTCACTCAACCTTTGCAACCAAGCCCCAATTGAAACTGACTTGGTCTCCAACCTACCTGAAAATTTTTTTGACCCAAACGTTGGTGCACCAAACTCATCCGCACTGCAAAAAATTCGTTCAACGTTGGGGAAACAAAAAGTGAAGGCAAAAGCCAACGCGAACCTGTCTGCTAAAATTAACAAAACTACCAATAGCGTTGCTGCAAACACCTGCGCTGCCATGAAGGCCCGTGGGGATCCAGAGGAGGCTGGTGGGCCTGGGTGCCCACCCCTCACACCTAAGGTGCAATGGGGGAAACCTTCACTTTAGGGACGTTGAATATCGCCAGACTCAATGCCTCACCATCCCAGGCTAGGAAACTGAGTTTTTTACAAAAAAATTTACCCATGGACATCCTGGCCATCCAGGAGTCCCACTGTCCGTGAGGTTCTGAGGACGCTTGGAAAACCATGCTCCTCCCTTCCCTATCCTTCTGGTCAGAGCACTGTGGGGTGCTAGTTCAGAAAAACAATTTTTCAACTTTTTATTGTCAGAATCCTTCTTCAATGGCCAAGTACTCATTGTTACATTCTTGTGGGCTGATGTGCCACACACTATTGTCAACATTTATGCCCCGACCTGTGCATGAGAGCGTCAGGAATTTTTCTTGCTGGTCAAATCTCTTCCGTTACCCCCTGACCCTTTCATAGTTGGCGACATAAACTGTTGACTAAACTCACCCACAGGCCGTTGGCCTTCCTCATCCCATGCCCCCCAGAGTCACGTAGAACTTCGCGTTTTAAAGCCACCCTTGGGTTATTAGATGCACTGCTGCAGCAAGCCCCGCTGCTCAAAAACATGATGCGCCCCCACATCCACAATGGCCAATTAAGGTCCATGACCTGCATCGACGTTATCCTCATGCTGGTGAAATTTCGATCTCACATTTCCAACTTCCAAACAACAAAAATCGAATTCTCCAACCACCGGCTGGTCTCAATAACCTACCACTTACCTGTCACAGTGGCTAAGGCCCCGCATTGGTGCAAACTCCGCCCACCCAAACTTGCGTCACCATGATTTTCCATGTGGGTGGAATCAGCAACTTTGGCAAAAGAGTTTATTACACCATTTTGTGCGGACCCAATTTCAACATGGTCAGCCTTCAAAGAGGATACCATCTGCCACACTCGCCACCTCTCCTCCTGACGCTCACGAGCTACATTGGCTGTCATCTCGCGCGCTCTGGCAGAGTTGGCACACCTGGAGTCCAACATCCCAGCCACAGGCTACAGCCCTGCTTGGGGCTGGAAGTGGGCAGAAGCAGACGCCCACCTCAACGCACTTGAAAGGCAACACAAACATTGGGTTTGTGTTCAGTACAAGGCCAAACACATTACAGAGGTTGGCACATGCACCGCATATTTTATTAGAAAATTCTTTGCACCACACCAGAGCATGGCCTGCACACAGGTGCAAAGATCGGATGATTCCATCATGGGTATGCCAGCCAAAGTGGCAACAAAATACAAAAGTATTACTCTGAGTTGTACCAATCCAATCCAATTCAGCTGGCCAAAATGGCGAGATTTCTCAATAGCACTCACATCTGCACCATTTCTTGATACCCGGAGTTAATGAATTTGCTTACGCTGGATGAACTCTTGTCCATTGTCCGCGGTGCACCAAATCGGAAATGCACAGGTTCAGATGGCATTCCATATGAATTCTACAAAAAATATTTTAAATATATATTCCCAATGCTGCTTGCCTCCCTTAACCAGAGCCTTCTGGATACGCGCCTCCTACCAGGAGGGCAAGAGGCCTTCACCATCACACTCTTCAAGAAAGGGGATAAGCTAGACCTAGCCAACTGGCGCCCCATTTCTTTAACTAACATGTATACAAAATCTTTAACTAAAATCATGGCTAACCGTTTAGGGATTGTAGCTTCTGCCACCATCTCCCCAGAACAATTCAGTTCATACCCAGAAGGTCAATTTGGGACAACGTGCACTCTGTGGCCAACGCATGCCAGTCCACAGCCTCTGGGGCACTTGTATTTTTGGACCAACAGAAGGCCTATGATAGTATAAAATGGGAATACCTCAGGGCCTGCCTCCACCAATTCTGCTTGCCCCCTCGCTTCATCAACTGGGTAATGCTGCTCACGGAATCTGCAACAATGGCAGTGTGTGGCACTGGCTTCCTAACGGAAGTAGTCCACCCTCAAAGGGGCTTATGACAAGGGGACCCCCTTAGCACACTCTTATACAACTTCAGCCTTGACCCACTACTGTGAAATGTGAATGCCCACCTCACTGGGGTCCATGTACCAGGCCAAGCCCCAGTCAAGATGATGGCGTTTGCAGACAACTGTGTGGTTGGGATGTCTAATAATCAAGATGCACTCGCGCTTGAAGCTCTCATCCAGGAGTATTCCCGGGTAAGTAATGTTGCACTGAAAGCTTCCAAAACTGAAATCATCCTCCTTGGTCAGTATCAAACCTGCTGGGCCCCAGCGACCAATGCCCAGCCCGACCCATCTGCTAGCACACGTGCTCGCCTTCCCTGATCACCCCACACCGCCCTAATAGTGCTCCCCTTCATGCAACGGCCTACCATAGGGCCTGTCCGCCATCTGGGCGTGTGGGTGGAGGCAGGCGGGTATGCCTCAGCAGTAATGGAAAGTCATATTCTAGACAATGTGACAAAGCGTATCGCCTCCCTCAGAGCTCACCCTACTTCCCTTACTGGCAAGGTCGTCTTAGCCAACTCTATGCTCCTCACCAAAGTATGGTTTGGAGCCCACGCAATCGCCTTCTCCCCAGGTTTTTTCATATTTATATATGCCCTCCTACAAGGGTGGCTATGGTCAGGCCGCCCACCGCCAGTGCAGCTTGAAGTCATGTTTGGCCCTCGTCGTCATGGTGGCATGGGCCTGCTCGACTTTAAAGCCCATGCTGCCAAAATCCTGGGCACCTGGATTGCGGCCATCACCGCCCCTATGCTCCCCTCCCAACACTGGTCCCGCGCGGCCCGCTCCAACTTCTCCCGCGCCCTGGGCCTTAAAAATCCATCAAACCCTCACTCCTTGATGAAATATATGGCTTCCCACCCATCGGCCACAGGTCCTCACAGTACTAAAACCCACTACAAAAGAATCCTCCTCTCCATGTGGAGCGCTGAGTAGAGAATTCGTATTAGTAGACACACAGCCCATATAGGCCGCCCCTCTCCTCAGTTCACATAAGAGGTACAGGGGTTACCCATTAAAGATGGCTTGATCCCCACACGGCCCCATGTCCTATCCAGGGTGGACTACCTGGACATGATGGACATACTTTATTCCATTGAGACCCAGAAGACTATTTGGAAATACGCACATCACCCTCTGTTGCAGCCTCAAATCCGTTCCCATGTGTGGCGCTTCCTGAGGCAGGTGTACCATATGGCTGAGCGCTCTAACACTTTACACTCATCCTGCATCATGTGTGGCCAGTATGGAACGCTGTTCCACCGCCTGGAGAAGTGTCCTACCTCTAAAGTGATATGGCGCGAAGTTTAACGTCTGCTTGGCCAGGATTAAACACATCCCTTCAGTATGTCAAGAGATATGTTTGCTATATCCATGGTATCCCCCTTCCACCCTCCCTCCATGCTCTGGTGGTAGCAATCGCCATATGGACTATCCACACGATTGTCTTGGATGCCATCGCAGGCTCCACCCCCACCCTCCCAGAAGCTGTCCACGGATTCCAGTTCCATTTGGTGGACCACTTTCAGGCGTGGATGTTTGGGTACCTCCCACCGCGTCGCCATCAGCTGGTCTCCTCCTGGTTCCCAGTTTGGTTCATCAAATTGGACCCTTTCCTCCACACGTGTTCAATTGTGGTTACGTCCCTTTACACGTTCCCTCCCCCTCCCCATAGTGGCGTTCCCGCTGGCAACAAGAGATAGAATCGCTTCTCTGGGGTGCCTCCCCTATTACTAAGTTTTGTTTCTTTTGGGCCGACATTTGGAAGTGTCCATCCCCTGGTTGGCCTTCCTCGCAATAAATTCAAATTGGACTCCAGCCATTGCAAAACTCTGTAGAGTTGTTTTTATTTGGAAAAAACCAAAGTACAGGAGATATGCCCAATATACTAAACTTTATTAGAATGATTAGTTTATCTGAGAAAAGCAAAGCCTTTCTCATCTTGGGACTAAATTTATAGGGGGTTGCTCCACGAAGATTCCAGTGGTTATTGGAATCTGATATGAGCTACAAATTTGTCATTTTTCAACAAAATCAAATTTTTTTGAATTTGGCCAGATTCTAAAACCTCATATCTTGTGATTTTTTGGGTCTTAAGTCCGATTCTCGCCTTGGCTTGTGTCTCAATTAAGCCGCTTTCCTCAGCCCTGGCTGGAAAAGCCAAAACCTATTTTTTGTCAATGACCTTAGATAGGTCATTGGTGATCCTTAGGGGTTCTGGTCTCTGCCCCAAGGGCTTGTTGGATTTGGCTTTAGATGGGCGATTAATTCCAGGAAAATGTCACTAGCTGTGACAGTAACCTCCTCCTTATAAAACTCGCACTTGGAAGGCTTGATGAACAAGCCTGCCTTATGCAAGGCGGCCACCACTGCTTCCAAGTCAGTAGCGTGTTGTTTGGGAGTCAGGGAGTGCACCAGGATATCATTGATGTATGCAACTGCACAGATAAACTGGAGGTCCCCAGTACATTTTTGATCATACGTTGGAATGTAGCAGGAGCATTTTTCAGCCTGAAAGGCATTACATGGAATTGGAAAATGCCGCACTTTGTCCAGATCGCTGTTAACCATTCCTGCCCTTTTATTACCCAAATTTGGTTGAAGGCTTTCACCAGATCCAGCTTAGAGAACACACAGGATTTGGAGATTGCCTGGCTGATCATCTGCTCCAGAGGCAGGGGTAGGGATCAGAAGCTGTTATTTTGTTTAAATGGCCATAATCTATGCAGGGACAAAGAGAACCATCTGCCTTCCTGGTAAAAATGATGGGGGAGGCGACAGGCGAGGTCTCCTTGAACAACCACCCTTTTTTCAGCATATCATCCAACCAGGTATTGGGTGCAACTTCTTCCTCCGCTGTGTCAAGAGAGTGTCTGTAACTCTCTTGTTCCCAGCAAGGTGATGTGGGATGCAAACCCACATTGCTAGGGAACTAGCCATTAAGAGAATGGGACATGAGGCACCTCAAATGGTGCTTGAGCAAAAGGTAACCCAAGCAAGGGTGTAAAGCACCACATATGAGACCAGGTAAGTAAGAAGCCTCCCAACTTGAGTAGACACCAAAGGGGAGTCCATCATCAAGGGTAACTTGGCGCTAGTAGACTTGGGTGTCTCAGTCTGGAGGGGACCTAAACGGCCTAAGAAAGCTCCTGGAATTTGGGTAAATGGTGATAAGAGGTAGTGGCCCACATAGTTGGAGACCTCCTTGAAGAGGTCCACCACCAAGTTCACCCAAGGAACCATTGAAAAAACGTAAAATAACGGGTAAAATTTATATAAGAAAGTTGACCAACAATGAATGTTGGTTGCAAAAACATATTTAAAGTGGGCTGGGGAAATTCAGGTTCTGCGGAAGTGCGCCCAAGCCTTGACGCTCCAATAAGCAGATGCTTCCATCCGTTTTAGTAAAATACACCAAAAGTGCCTTCACTTGAGTAATTGATTGAAGCCATATTTTACCCGAGCTTAAAATTTCATAACTTGAGCGGGACTTGAACCCTTGCTCTCCAATCAACTGAATCAAACCATCTTCATTTATAATGTAAATCGTTTGTTTTAGTGCCTGTGCTGAGATAAGAGGCTGGGTGTTGCACCCCATTAGTATCAACCTGGGCATGCTTGGCTTGCACCCAGCGTTGATATAAGGTGTGTTTCAGGTCAGGAAGAGCCTGAAGTTTCACCTTCTGGGCCTCCTGTCGCCCAGCCTTATCTTTAGCATCAGTTCCTACTATAAAGTCATCCAACTATGACACGCTGTTTGGGGATACAACAGGCAGTTGATGTTCACCAACTATACAGTCACTCAAAACCCGCAATCAAACATAGTGTGTGGAGGCAGATGGTCCACCTTTTCCAAGTCAAAGATTCTCTGACAGCGCATTAAGCTCTCAGAAAAATTGGCTGTAATGCTCGCAGAAGTGACTAGGGAAGTGATAGAACTGGTTCCTTGTGTCTTCTTAAGGGTGTCAATCAAGGGAAATTTTACCTCCAGATGATCATTAGCAAATGGCAAGGTATCAGAATCCAAGTTAATCTTAACATGTTGTCAGTACCACAACCCCACACCTAAGATCACCGGAAACACTAGGTTCAGCATGGCTGAAAATTGATAGCAGAAGCTGAACTGGTGAATGAAAAAGGTACCAGTCAGTGAATAATATATGAGGTCTGGGAGGCAGATGAGGCCACCATCACTGAGGGACCCGCATCCATTCCCAGTTCCAATTGTTGAGCCAGCTTGACACTCATGAAGTTCCCTGCAGCTCCAGTATCCACCAGGGGCTCAAAAGAAAAATGGTGCGAGCTGACACTAATCTTTATAGGCAATAGGAAATAAGTGAAGTTTTGTTTATTGGAAGATTTGAAGACTCTTCTGATACTGAAGAAATAACTGGCAAATTGGGGGTAAGGTTGGGGGCTTTTTCCAGAGCGAAAATTGGGAGTACAAGGGTGGGGGAAATGACTTCCTCCATCTGGGCCTTAACAAATTTATTTATAGGTGACTATGTATCAGCCAACTTGGACATGGGGTTACGGCAGGATTGATACCCAAATCTTCCACTAGTTCAGAGATAAGCGCGTCATCAGAATCTACTTTGGGTAAGCCAATCATAAAATTCCCCTTCTGATAACAGGTGACATGATGGGGCAAGGCGTTGATGGTGGTCGCAGTGGCACATATTTGATCTACTAATCCTTGGACGGAGGACCAGACCTTTGGGATGAGCGGAACTCAAATACAAGCCTGATCTAAAGACTGCCTGAAGCATATCAATAGTGATACTTGACACGGGGGCCAGTTCATGGAAGGTAGAAATCAAAGAAACCAGGCTGGGGGCTTCGGCCATGGCATAAATCAGTCTGAATAGGTGGTCTGATTTTGACACAGGGGGTTTCAGGGAAGCTGACACAACAGCCATCAGTGGGGTGGAGTCTCCTGCTTGTGAGGAAGAGCGCAAAAGACCTCTCACCCAATGGCAGGCATCCTCATCCACAGTATCTAAGATCATGAGCCCTTGTTGGGCATGAGATAACGCGGAAGTGTTATTAAGTGCAATTGCTGTGCGCATTTGCACTTTGTCAAGCATGTTAAGAACTTGATTGGTGATCTCCTGGGAGGGAACACTTGAACTTCCCTCTGGGCTAGTGGAATGAGGAGGAGGCGCAACTCGCGCAGTTTGGGTGGATTGAAGAAGATTTCCCAAGGTAGAGCGGATACTTCTCCCAAAGTCAGAAAGTGACCAAACAAACAACAAATAGCAAACTACTGATTGCACATTCATTTGGTAAAGGGTAACCACTGCAGCGCCCAGTTCGAGGAACAAGGTGGAAGTGGCTGGAAATAATGGTTGTTCGATTATGTCATGGAAACAGCAGAAGAAGTTTAGACCAGCCTGCCAGTCAGGATGTGTAAGCACTCAAAAGGCAAGCCAGAATGCCAGAGGCATTGCTGACTGAATGACTTGATATGGAGCTGGGCATTGGGAAATGACTAATTGTTGGTGTAACATAACAGTGAGTATGATACCAATGACGAACCACAATGAGCCCACTCCCAAACCTGGGGCCTTGCTGCAGGGGGTGGGATCGCAGAGATAGTTTCTATAAGTTCATCGGCATATGGGGTCATTTCAACTGGGGAGGCAATAAGATGGATTCTCTCTTGCAATTGGTGGACATAAGGCCACAAGATTCCTGTGTACTGTTGCCGGAAGTTTGTGATAACGGGGTTGTAAAGCCAAGAATAATGGACTCGCTGAATCCAATTGATGATGGAGGGGGCCATAGTGACCATAAGTACTGGTAGAGCCCATCCGGTATATGGACTGACAGGCCACCAGGGAAACGCCATCAGGGATGTGGACCAAAGGAGTAATACAATAAAAAAGTGTTTGGTTTTTTGGAAAAATTTTTATTGAAGGAAAAGGAAGAAAATTGACCAATAATTTTCTCAGTGCTATGCAACTGATTTAATAGTGGTCGATTGGGGTAGTGACAAGCTGGGATTGGGACCCTCAATTTTGACCTAACCAGCAAATTATTTGGGAATGGGAAGGTTTGTTCCTTGAGAACTGAAATCAAAAAATTCAGCGGCAGGCCAAGTTGCTGTCAGTTTAACCTCAAACATCTGAACTGAGGCTTGACTATGTTTCCGACGGTTGGCATGGCAGCATTTGGCCCAACGAGCAACAGGAATCCCCCAAGTCCGCCCCACATAGGGACAGGTCCATTAAGTTGGGAATGAGTTTGAGACGCCCAACCCACCCGCGCTTGGTCGCTGGGCCATTCATTCAGTCAGTGGCATCACATCAGCCACAACGCCTGAATTGTCAACAGTGGACTTTGAACCCTTGTCAATGGCATCTGATGCTATAGTCTGCCCATTGAGGATGATCCCCAATGACTTTAGTAGATAGTGATTTGTTCAATCGACCCATTAATCAAATTGGAACCGTCAGGCATTCCAGCTGATAACTCAGTCTTCATGATTTTCCGGCCATTTGAGACCTGAGCATCAGCCAGATTACCACTTGAATTAAATTCAATTGATATCAATTTGACAATCTTGGCGCAGATTTTGCTGATTCCCCATAACAGTTCTGCTGAGGTAAGTGTGGGTACTAGAGTGGGATCTGAAGCGGAAGAGCTGTTACCCAGCGCTCATCTACTATGTGTTTAAGATTGCCCTGAGTAATGAGGGGTACCGCCATCCTCTTCAGTGTCTTCTTACTTGGGAACAGGAAAATGGCCCTATCATCAGCCAGAGGACATTCCCCGGGACTTACACTTACCACCCAATGTGCATCCATAATAATCGCTGGTCTAGTAGAGGGTTTAGGGAAACTCAGCGTCAATTACAAATCCACTTATATATATCCCCATTGCATAAGAAGTTATCCTGTCTAAGCCCATCTAACACTTTGATCACTTGTGGTGGCTCATTTTGGTATTTGCCTACCACCATCTTCTCATACATAGTGTCATCCAAATCTGCCATAATAGCGACTATTGGTAGCATGGAAGATAGTCTGAATCTTGATGTTTCATTCTCAGACGATGTACAATCTTAAAAGCATACATTTGGAGCTTCAAAGCCCATTGTGCGAGTCATTCTTCCATTTCACGGAGATTTTGCAGCCAATGCAAAGATGCAGATCCGTTACCATTTGGAATTTCACCCCAAGGAGATATACTCAAACCTGTTTATATACATAGTCACCGCTAAGAACTCCCACTCAATACGGTGTAATTCCTTTCATGACAGTTAAAGTTTCAGCTACAAAACGTGACAGGGTGCTCTACGCCGTTATCATTCTATGATAATACTACCCCTACAGCAGAAAGTGATGCATCTGTATGTATTATGAATCTTTTGTCAAAGTTGGGATATTAAAAAATGGGCACACTTTCCAATGTAGTTCATAAGACATCAAAGGCGTTTTGGCATCGTTCTACCCAGTCAAAAATAGATTTTCTCTAAAAACTCAATTAGTAATGCCCCAATATAACTGAATTTAGGTATGAACTGCCAGTAATACCCCACCATCCCTGAAATCACTTTATCTCGTTTATTACCTGGCTGGGAAATCTGCTTATAGCTTCCACCTTCATCAGCTGCGATTTAAGACCTTTTGATCCACCACAAACCCAGGGTATTCCAGTTGCTCTTTGAAAAATGTCACTTCTGAGGCTTGATCTTGATGTTAGCATCAGCAAGTCAGTGAAACACTTGTTCCAGGTGATCAAGATGCTCTGTGAACATTTGTGAGAACATGTTGATATCATTGAGTTAAACTAAAACGCAGGACAGCTTCAAATTACCTAAAATCGTATTCATAGCACGCTGGAACATAGTTGTGGCGTTGCACAAACATTGTGGCATACGTGTAGGCTGGAAAAACCCTTCAAAGTGATTATAGATCATATCTCAAATTCCGTCACTGGCAATTCAATCTGCTAGTACCCCAATATCAAATCCATGGAAGAAAAATAAGTAGCCTCTAGGTCAATCTAACGTATTGTCAATCTGAAGAAGGGGGTAGGAATCTTTCTTCATAATGCTATTGAGCTTTTGAAAGTCAATGACCACCTATTTTGTACCATATTTTTTCTTAACAATAAGCACCAGTGATGCCCACGGACTTTTAGATGGCTCTAACATCCCTTGTTTAATCAATTTGTCTACCTAATTGGAGACAAACTATTCCGCCGCTTTTGAGCGGCAAATAGGCCATAATCAAATGGGAGGATGATCTCCTATATCTACCCAATGAACCATACCTTTGACGCACACCAAATTGTGGTCATCAGAGGCAAAAATATCTCAGTATTTTCAAATAAAGCTATCGCCTTATCTTTCTGTTCCTCTGAAAATCTAGTTAGAGCTTCCCGCGGAACCACTGCTATTATGCCAAATGATAGATTTACTGGTAGACCGAGGTCCTCCCATGATCTGAAGTCATGAATACGGTGAACCTCATCAATAGGGACCAAATGTAAATAAGCCACCACTTGATGCCTTTGGATCTTTATCAACTCCTTCTGTAGATATGCTAGCGATACCTTCACTTCCCCATTTCCTGGAAACAATAGCTCTAGAGCCACATGGGGTTCAAGCCGCGATTGTTGGTAGGGCCCCACAATTTCCCTGTATAGTCCTTCAGGGATGTCTATTTTAAGCTCGGTCCCTATTATGACCTGATGCCCAGATGGTATGTCAAAGTGCTTGCAGATTGTAGCGGAATACCTTTGTGCTTGTAGATCTGGTTGGGGGGGGCTCTGGTCCTCCGCTTCATTTGCCGGATATCAGACATGAATCATCCCTTCAATATATGCCAAATTTATCTGACTGAAGCGGAATATGTCCTTTGGGATTCCACTAGAGGTAAAGTAAATGGGAATCTGTTGTACCACGATACAAATAATTTCTTCCATCATATATCACAGCTCCAAATTACCTCATGAGCACAGCACCAATCAGCATATTGTGGTTATTTTTTGCAAAACCACCACTCTAGCAGAAGCCCTAACTGAACCAAATTGAAAAGATAATGCACTGTAAGCTCCTTCAGACACAGTGCCCTGTGCCCCCGTGGTCCCATATAATACTCTTTGATCCACATCAGGCTTCAGCGAAAGCTTGGCCACGGGCTTGGTGGAGATTATATTAACTGGGACACCAGAATCTATAATGGCTCAAAGTTTTGTGCTCTGAACAAAAATATCACAGTAGGTACAATCCAGATAAGAAGAACCATTGGTGTTATTAGTGAACGTCCAAGGGCTTTTTATTACCAAGGAATGAGGATATTCCCATACTGATATGGGGATACTCCTGAGCGATCTTTTCTACTGGAATGGCTACATTAACCCCCACTAGGGAGGCGACGTCCATTGAGGATCCAGCATCACTTGTGCCGATTTGTACTAAAATTTGCCATGCATACAGCTTTTGCACAGCTCGGTGGAACTCAGAACCTGAAGAAATAGTCATTCTCTTGAATGAAGGCTGGGGTATCCGCCAGAAGTTGTTGGTATAATAAATTATTGGGTTGGGTTCCAAGACCAACGCAAAGGGACTCTTGAAAATTGTTAGAACCATAAATTCGAATTAGTGGAGGTAGAGCGTCTCATCTCTACTCCTCTTGAGCTTTTCCCTGCTTAATAATAACATATGGCACGGCATACACCAGCTGGTTGACTGGGCAATTAGCCACATAATGCCCTTTTCATCCGCACAAGAAGCAAGCATTCATAAATGGCTTTCATCTATAGTTTGCACCTGAAAAACCAGGTCAAAATATATCCAAGGTATTGAAGTTGGGCTGGGGATGGGGCAGCTGAGCGTAAGGAGAGCGAAAAGGATCCGCTGACATATACCTGGACAAGTATTCCCCAATGGCTTATAACTGGGTCGTTTCTGTGCATATCATGAGGAGTATGCCGTGGCAATAGCAGGAGTCTTCTGCTCCCCATTGGGAGCACTGAACGTGGCAGAGAGATGGCACAAAGTTTTCACAATTTGAAGAAACCCCGTGTCTTCATCCAGTATGTGAGATATAGCATTATGCAGATCAAGTATGGTTTGGCTGCCGCCGTCATAACTATGCCTACATCCTCGGTGGTCAAAATATTTTCTCCTACTAATACATGAGCTTCAGCCATGAATCACTCTGCAAACTCTACCAGGGACTCGTTCTTTTGAAGCTGTATGGTTATAAAGTCAGCCTTGCACTGCACCATCTTAGCCGCACCCCCCAAACAGATGGAGGACGTCTCCTACAACACTTGATAAGATATGGAACTATTTTTGGAGGTAACAGGCGACCTGGTTGGCGCTCTCCATTTTTAAAGCGGAAAGCAACAGTTTTGCTTTTCACATGTCTGATGCCACTTCCATGGCAAATTTGAACTGTTTGAAAAATCTGTGCATGTTCCCATCATGACTGAAGGGTGGTATCTTCTTAATCTGAACAAATTCACCTCACTCCAGACTCCAGGCGTAAGGAGCAGCCAAAACAGGTTCCGAATGATTGAGGGAAACATCCCTGTGTGAACTAGCGTAGGGTTATGTGGATGGATGCAAATCCACCAATGAGACCAGGAAGAAGTAGGATTGCGAGGAGAGACTGCCACAACCCCTGAGGGATACTTGCCGGCCAATCTATAGAATTCTTCTCCTGACTCGCCACTGACTGAACTTTTCTCCTTTACCAAGCTGTTCAGCAAAATGTTTATCAATTATTTGCTCAGCTTTAACTAAATAGCACTGACACCAGCCATCTTGCACCTCTTATTGAAGCGCTTCAAACTGACTTTGCAATTTGCAGCGGAATTCCCACTCATAGTTCAGTTTATGTTTCATTTCCAGAAGCTGTGAAAGAACGTCCTCAAATGTGCCCTGCATTCTTGCATTCTACCATCTAGTGTTCTGTTCTTGTCAGTTTTCTTTGTCTACTTGATTAACTAGGGCTGCTAACTATCACACCAGTTCACTGTGGTTCATTGAATGGTATCCAAACGCACTTGCATATCTGAATACTCCACCATCTCAAAGAACGGGATGGTAATGGATTAGCTCTGGTCTGCCTGACTAACATTTTCCAATTGAGTACTCTGACCCAAAAGCTGATGATATTCTTATGATGTCAAAAAAGAGCTGGTTGTATGGTCAGCTGTCCATTGGGTACTCCGTTCAATGAAAAGTTGACTAAATTGGCTGCCTCAGAGTCAACGTGATCCATTATACGCCGCTCTGTCATGGTAACCCTGTCTTTAATCTGAGCCATCGCTACTTCAATTGCTTCAGCACATTCCAACAGGTCCATCATAAACTGCTTGGTGTTGCTTCTCAATATAGTAATGTCCCAAATACATTCTGACTATAGGCCACGCCAGTCCAACAGTTCCCCTATCACTCAGGTAGCTCCTGGTTCAACTGTGGAACCAATTCGTTTAAGTGACGGTGGACGTCCACAACCTGGTTGTCTACGTGCACAAGCGCCCCCTGAACCTCCAAGAAAGAGTGATCAAGACGTTCAAGTAGAAGGCGAGTATCATTCTGCTGTGCTTGAACAAAGTGCATGACGTCCCCAATCTCAGTGTTGTAATGGTCCAGCACATGCAGTAGCTGGTGGATTGATGGCTGCACATATGCAAGAAAATAATACTCAGTTCCGTAGGTATAAGTAGATGAGACAGCCCTGCGTTTTCACATCAAGATAGGACATATACAAATTATAGCAGGTTTCTTGGTCCCATTGGTTGTAGAATAAACTCAGAGCATGCTCCCCCGCCTCATCTTCATAAAGTCAGTACCCCCGCAGAAGCCATTATATAATACCCTACAGCTGCTGAGGGGTCACTTTTGTAGGCTGGTCCAGTTGATCCAACTCTAATGCAGGACAAGTGCTATCTGCAATTTAATCATAGCACCCTCATCACCCAGCTCTGTCAATGTGAAAAGGGCTGTTTTTTTTTGTTGGATGCTTCCCTAGCTTCACCGGCGTATCAAGCTTGAAAACTGATCAGGTTTTGATGTAACAAGTGAGGGCTCGCCATGATGCCCTAATGCCATTTATGCTACAGTTGACAAGTGGCCCACTGTAGTGAGCACCATTGTTAATGTTTTGACATAAAAGATTAATTCTACTGAGATGGTCTTCACAGGATATTAGCCACTGAGCAATGGAATTGTCAATATGAAGATCGCCAATCCTCAATAAAAACTGATACATAAAATATGGAGCAATTGCCCCAATTGACACTTTTATTGTAATGAAAAATTGTAGAATTTATCTGCAGACTACTAAAAACCTCCTTATCTACTCCTTCCGCTCAACTCTAATCTTGGTATTCTAAGTCAAATCCACCCTCTGCTTAGTAATCTCATATTCATTCCATTTTAGGATTTTTCATCTACATTAAGGTTTTGGCAAAATTCATTTAATCCACCAAAATATCAAGGTTACAATTAGTTTGCTTCAAATCAATATCTTTTCCACTCAATCTTAAGGTTTTCCTTGACTCTAAATTACAATCTGCCGGAATGTATAGCTTATTATCCAGTCATATCATTTTCTTGACAACTATAAACTTCACTCCATGTAAATACACCCTAAATTGCTTATATGCATATATTACTGCTAAGTGTCGGCAAGAAAGGTCCCCTGGTCCTCTTGCCTTGAATAAAATATTGCCGCTAAGCACTAATTATTGCTCATGGTATAATTATGTTATTGACAATTAAGGCTCTGACTGCAGCGTCTAGTACTAAAAAAAAGGCTCTGACTGCAGTGCGCCAATGTGTGATCCTCCCCCTCATTGTCTTTTTGGGATAGGACCGCCCCTACAGCAGAAGGAGACGCATCCATCTGGATGATAAACTTTTTATTGAAATTTGGGTAGCGCAGCACTGGTGCACTGATTAGCGAAATCCAAAGTGTATCAAAAGAGCATTGTTGGCATTCCATACATTCAAACGCGGCATCCTTCTTTAACAACTTAAGCAGCGGACCTCCAATACAATTGAAGTTGAGTATAAAGAGGCGGTAGTAGCTAACCATTTCTAAAAATACTAGTATATCATGCTTACTGGTTGGTGTAGTCATCTTTTAGTTAGCCATTACCTTATTTGGGTGTGGCTTCAGACTGGTCACATCTACTACAAACCCAAGGTACTCCAGCTGGTCCTTAAAGAAGTGGCTTTAAGGGGCTTGATCTTGATGTTGGCCTCATCAAGCTGGCGGAAGACCTCCTCCAGATGGGTAAGATGCTCAGAGAACATTTGTGAAAAAAACATTTATATCATCAAGGTACACAAGGACACATGACAGCTTCAGGTCGCTGAGAATGGTGCCCATGGCCCGTTGAAATGTAGCTGGGGCATTACACAGCCCTTATGGCATATAGATTGGTTGGAAAAGCCCCTTGGATGTGATAATAGCGCATTTCTCCTGTTCCACCATGGGCAACTCAATCTGCCAGTAACATGATATCAAATCCATTGCCAAGAAGTAATGGGCTCCCTAACCAATCCAAAGCACTATCAATCTGTGTCAAGGGATATGAGTCCTTCTTAATGATACTATTGAGCTTCTAGTAATCTATTACTACCTGGTTGGACCATCCTTCTTTTTGATAATTAGGACAGGCGAAGCCCACGGACCCTTGGATGGTTTGAGCATCCATTGATCCAACTTTTTCAATTTTTCAGTTACTACTTCCACAGTTTCCCTAGATTGGCAGATTGGCTGAGACCTGATGGGGGGATGATCCCTAGTGTTTAATCAATGTACTACCCCCAAGCGCACCCTAAAATATGGTTCAACGGCAAATGTCTCCTTATGTTTTTTAATAAAGCTATTGCTTGGTCTTTCTATTTTTCCAATAACCTATTAAATTCTCCCACAGTACCACTGTCATTAAGCTGGGCTGCATTTCGATAATTATACCAAATTCATTCAGTGACCTGAACTTGTGAACCTGAAGGACCTCCTCAACAGGAATCAATTGTAGTTATGCTACTATTTGGTGTTGGCAGATTTGCAATGGTTCTTTTTGTAGATTCACTAGTAGTACCTTGATCTCCCTGTGTCCTGATAGTATAATTCCTGGAGCCACATGGGGCTCAAGCTGCGATTGCTAATAAGGTCCAATAACCTCCTCATAGAGTCCAGCTGGCACTTACACCTATAACTCAGTGTTTACTATCTATTGGTGCCTGGATGGAATGGATATAGGTACAGAAGCTCTGAGTGGTAGCCCTTGATATTCATATATTTTCTGGGGAAGGTCCCGGGTCTTACTCTTTAGTCAATTGTAGCAAACTGCAATCACCCTGTCACTGTATGCAAGGTTAATATAACCCATGTGCACCAGTTACTTCAGCACTCCGCTGGAGGTAAAGTAAATTGATATCCGCTGCCCCAGAATTTTGAAGGTCTCTGCTGTCATATCAATGACAGCCTGAAGTGATGCATGAAAGAAGTTCCAATTAGCAGGTAATAACTATTTTTTGGTAGCACTATTACCAGGAATTCCATGACAATTGACACAAACCGCAAAAATAGTGCGCTGTACGCTCCCTCAGAGACTTGCCTTCCGCTTCATTGGTCCCATACACCATCCAATGTTCTATATCAGGTTTTAATGTAAACTTCGCCACCAACTTAGTGGAAACTATGTTGACTAGAGCCCATATCTATTATAGAGCAAACTCAATTTTTTGATACACAAATGTTATAGTATGTACCCTCAGAATAAGAAGAACTTTGACTGTTTAATACGTGGACATTTAAGTTATCTCTTTTCTCAAGGAAGCTCATAATCCCCATACCAACTTTGGAGTATTCCTTGACAATAGCGTCTACCAGAAGGGCGACGTTTACTCCTTTCAGGGAAGGTGCATCTGCGGCTGGATCTAGCTTGTCTGAAGAAGCTTGGTCAAACATTTGACAGGCATATGGCTTTAGTTGCTCCTAAGGTCCTTCATCCGCTGTGGCCTTAGCTTACACCCATGTAAGTACATTCACCCCTCTAACCATTGCTGGTATAAAACCCATCATTATATTGAGGCACTTCCGCTGGATATACTATAATAGGTTCTGGTGGGACGTTTGGGGCTGGTATAGCGGAGGTAGAGAGTCCCATCTCTACTCCGCTCCATTTTTTAACTGGTATTATTGATCCTGTTGCACACAGCGAACTTGACGTTAGGGCAACTCCGTGCAAGATGGCCAGGGAGACCACATTCAAAACAATTAGCCTCATAGGTTCCACGTCCTTGGTCCTATAAGAAGAGCCAGGAAATATTTTGCTTCTTGACAATTGGCGTAACCAGGACAAGTTAATAGAATGATTGCTGATGATTGGCGTAATTAGGTCCAGGTTGATAGTTAGACTGCTGACAATTTTCATAAAGCAGGGCCATAGCAGAAGTCAAACTGCTGAGGTAACTTGGCCGAGGGCAAGATGTGTGATTATAATAAGGCTGGGGGTTGATAGGGGGATCTGGACAGGATGGGAGAATTCCATCAAATAAGAAGGTCCAGCAACAGCGGCGGTATATTTTTGCTCTTATTGGGTGGATGGAAGGTAGTGGATAGATGGCGCAAAAACTGAACAATTTTGAGTAGGGGTACGTTATCTTCCAAAATGGGGGTCATGACATTGTAAAGCTCATGATATGGCTTCACTGCGGAGGTCATTAAAATGCACACATATCTTTTGAATAAAGTCCCTGCCCCAATTAGCAGATGGGCTTCCACCATAATCATTCAGCAAACGCAGTGATGGTCTCATTATGTTGTAATTTAATAGTCAAAAATTCAGCCTTTACTGTGACATCTTTGCAGTACCCTCAAACAGCTGCAGCACAATATTCTTTACTTCTTAGCATGTAACGGAACTGCTTGGAAGGTAGCAGGTGACTTGATCAGCACTTGCAACATCAAAGGCGGATATTAACAATTTAGCTTAACGCTTATCTGAGGCGCCTTCCACTGCAAACTCAAAACGTTTAAAGAAGCCATAATTATTCTCATTGCAATCAAAAGGAGGCAGTTTCTCAATATAGACCTCCTCATCCTACTCATAACCTCAACCTTTTGGGGTGTACTGAGGAATGGGTCAAGACCCATAAGCGGTCTCTCAAAGAAAAGCTGGTCCAGCGGTGGCCAGTTTGTCCACTGTAAAGAGGTAGTGTGGGCCTCTTTGGTGGGCAATACAGCCATCACTTTCAGGAATTGGTTCTCTGATTCATAACCATCTCCAGAGCTGCCCTCCTGGGGGTAGTAGCTCATGCCACTGTCATATTCTTTGTTGAGAAATTGATATGACTGGAAAATAAGCTATACATTCCAGCAGAAAGTAAATTAGAGTCAAGGCGAGCCTCGAGATTGAGTGGAAAAGATATTGATGTGAAGCAAATCAATTGTATCCCTGATAGTTTGGTGAATTAAATGCATTCTGCAAAACCTTAATGTAGATAAAAACTCCTAAGATGGAATGAATAGGAAATTACTAAGCAGAAGGTGGAACCAACCTAGAATACTGAGAAAAAAAGTTGAGCTGAAGAATGTGAGAGGGTGTTTTTTAGTAGTCCGCAGATAGGTTCTTCATTTTTATACTATAATAAAAAGTGTCTGATGGGGCAATTGCTTCATATTTTATATATCAGTTTTTATTAAGAGTCGACAATCTGCATATCATCTGATTCCGTTGCTCAGTGGTTAATAACCTGTGCAAACCAGCATGGCTGATTTAACCCATATTTCCAAAAAGTTAACGATGGTGATCACTACAGGGGGCCACTGGTCAACTGTAGCATACATGGCACTAGGGCATCATGGCGAGCCCTCACTTTTTACACCAAAATCTAATAAGATTTTATGATTAATACACTGGGGCAGCAATCAAAGCATCCACCAAAGAATTGGAACTTTTTATGGTGATGGAGCCAGGGGATGAGGGTGCTATGGTTGAATTGTAGTTAGGCGCTTGTCCTGCGCTGGCGTCAGATCAACAGGGCAGGTCCACAAACATGACTCCCCAACAACTGCGGGGTATTATGGATTGGCTTTTGGGGGGTACTGACTCTATGAAGATGAGGTGGGGTAACACGCTCTGAGTTTATTTTATAGTCAACGGGACCAAGAATCTTATTATGTGTTGTATATGTCTTACTTTAACGTGACCACCACAGGGCTGTCTCACTAGCTCAGCACCCATGGAACTGAGGAATACTTGGTTTTGTATGTGCAGCCTTTAGTTCGCCAGCTACTGCATGTGTTTGTCTGCCATATTATTGAGATTGGGGATGCCATGCGGTTTGTTCAAGAGCAACAGAATGACACCACCTTTTTACTTGACCTCCCTGATCACTCTTCCTTGGAGGTCTAGGGGGCGCTAGTGCTCATGGCCAGTCATTTCATGGACGTCCGCTATCTCTTGGATGAATTGGTTCCACAGTTGAATAATGAGTTACCCCAAGTAATAGGGGATCTGTAAGACTGGTGCAGCCTATTAGTGGAATGGATCTGGGATGTCACAATGTTGGGTGGTAATATTGAGCAGTTTATGGCGGACCTGGTGAAATGGGTTAAAGGGATTGAAGCAGCAGTGGCATAAATTAGGGAATAGGTTACTCTGACAGAGCGGTAGATAACGGATCATGCTGACTCCATGTCAGACGAATTTAGTCAACTTTGTGTTGAACGGAGTAACCAGCGAATGGCTGACCATATGACCAGCTCTTTTTTGGCGTCCTTAGAATAAATCCAATTACTGGTTCATATTAATCAGTTGAGAAGTGCTAGTTAGTCGCTTGGAGCTGAGCCATTATCCTTTCATTCATTGAGATGGTGGAGTAAACTAATATACATGTGCACTTAGATACTCTCTAGTGGGACAATGAGGAGCTGGTGCAGGAACAAGCCTCTCTCATTAATTAAGTAGATGAAGCAAACTGGCAAGCGCATGACACTAGATGGCAGGATGTGAGAATTCAGGGCACATTGGAGGATGTCCTCATGATTCAGTCAATGGAGCGTAAACTTGACTCTGAGCAGCAATTCTGCTGAAAATTGCAAAGTCAGTTTGAAGCGCTTCAACAAGAGGTGCAAGATGGCCAGTGTCAGTACTCTTTGATTAAAGCTAAGAAAATAATTGATGAACGTTTTGCTGAACAGTTTGGTAAAGGAGAAAAGTTCAGTCAGAGGCGAGTCAGGAGAAGAATGCTACATATTGGCC
Source organism: Massospora cicadina (assembly GCA_022478985.1). Lineage (NCBI taxonomy): Eukaryota > Fungi > Entomophthoromycota > Entomophthoromycetes > Entomophthorales > Entomophthoraceae > Massospora > Massospora cicadina. The sequence goes on from JAKSZP010008039.1 coordinate 95,672, forward strand.
AGTGAGTATCCCCTTGGGGGTCACGGCAGTTCCTCTTCACATAACCAACTCCTTCCAGGTCCACTTCAGCAGATTTGCATCCATCCATGTGACTCTATTCTAGTTCACAAGGGGATTTTCCCCTAGGCCGTTTGGAACCTATTTCGGCTGTTCCTCGCACTGGGAGCCTGGAGCATGGTTATTTTGTTCATATCAAGAAGTTACTGCCCTTCAGTCACGATGGGAACATGCATGGATATTTCAAACGGTTCTAAGTTGCCATAGAAGGGGCATTGGATTGGCAGAAAATGAAACTGTTGCTTTCCGCTCTAGAGTTTGAGAGTGATGACCAAGTCACCTGTTACCTCCAAAATGGTTCTGTATCTTATCAAGAGGTGAAGGAGACTGTGCTCCATCTGTTTTCAAGCGCCGCTAAGATGGTGCAGTGAAAGGCCAACTTTCTGACCATACAGTTTCACAAGATTGAGTCCCCGGTGAGTTTGTAGAGCGATTTTTTGAATGAAGCTCATGTGTTAGTGGGAGCCAATATCTTAACCAATGAGGATGTAGGCATAGCCATGACGGCAGCAGTCAAACCATATCATGAACTGAATAATGCTATGACTCACATTCTGAACAAAGACATCGAGTTTCTTCACATAATTAACACTTTGCAACATCTTTCCGCTATGTTCTGTGCTCCCAATGTAGAGCGGAATGCCCTTGCTACCGCTGCTGCATACTCATTGGGGAATGGACAGCAATGACCCAGTTATAATCCGTTGGGTAATATTTGTCCACCAAATATGTCAGAGGATCCTTTCCGCCCTCCTTACGCTAAGCCGCCCCATCCCCAGCCTAACTTCAATACTTCAGTTAACTTTTGACCTGGCCTTTCAAGTGTAAACTATAGATGGGAGCCATTTATGAATGCTTGTTCTCATGCAGACAAAAAGTGCAATATGAGGCTAACTGCCCAGGCAATAAGCATGTACATGAAGTGCCATCTGTTTTGATAGAACAAGGAAAAGTTTAGGGGGAGTAAAGATGGGATGCTCTACCTTCACTAATTTGAATTAGATTGTCCCTAATTATTCCCAAGAGTCTATTTGCGTTGGCCCTAGTACCCAACCCAATGATTTATTATATTGATAACTTACGTCCAATACCTCCATCTCCATTCAAGAAAGTAACCATCACCCTACAGACTCTGAGTTCCACAGAGATGTGCAAAAGCTGTACGTATGACAAATCCTGGACAAAACGGCATAAGCAATGCTGGATCCTCAATGAACGTCACCTCAATAGTGGGAGTTAACGTAGACATTCCAGTAGAAAAGATTTTCCAAGAGTATCCTCATGTCAGTATGGGTACTCCTCTTTCCTTGGTAACAAAAAGCCCTTGGACGTTCACTAATAACACTAATGGGTCTTCTTATCTGGATTGTACCTACTGTGATATTTTTGTTCAGAGCACAAAACTTTGAGCCATTATAGATACTGGTGCCCCAGTTAATTTAATCTTTACCAAGCCCGTGGCCAAGCTTTCGCTGAAGCCTGATGTGGATCAAATAGTAGTATATGGGACCACGGGGGCACAGAGCACTCTGTCTGAATGAGCTTACAGTGCATTACCTTTGCAATTTGGTTCAGTTAGGGATTTTGCTCCAGTTGTGGCTCTACCAAATAATAACTATGATATGTTGATTATTACAGCATTCATGAGGCGATTTGGAGCCTTGGATAATATGGCATAAGAGACCATTAGTATTTTAGGGCAACAGACCCCATTTACTTTACCTCTGGTGGAATCCAAAAGGCCTGATCTACTCCAGCCAGATCAATTTTGCATATATTGATGGGGTGATTCCTGTCTGATACCAGTTGATGAAGTAGAGGACCAGAGCTCTACCCAACCAGATTTATTAATACAAGGGTATTCTTCTTGATCTGCAAGCACTGTAAGCATATCATCCGGGCATCAGGTCATATTGGGAATGGAGCTTGAAGTTGACGTCCCAGAAGGTTTATATGGGGAGATTATGGGGCCAAACCAGCAACCTCAGCTCAAACCTCATGTGGCTCCTGGGTTGTTGTAACCAGGGCAGGGGAAGTTAAGTTGCTGATAGCAAACATGCAGAAGGAGGCTATGATGGTTCAAAGGCAATAAGTGGTAGCTTATTTACACATGGCCCCTATTGATGAGGCTCACCGTGTTCAAAACTTTAGATCATGGGAGGACCTCGGCCTACCAGTAGAAACCCCAGTTGGCGTAATGGCAGTAGTTCCATGGGAAGCTCTAACCAGATTGTCAGAGGAACAGAAAGATAGGGCGATGGCCCTATTTGAAAATTCCAGGATATTTTTACTTCCAATTACCACGACTTAATGTGCAAAAAGGGGTGGTGCATAAGGTGGACACAGGAGATTATCCTCCCATTTATTCATGGCCTATTAGGAACTCAAAAGTGGCAGAAGAGGTTATCTCTGATAAGGTAGACAAATTGCTTAAATAAGGAATGTTAGAGACATCCAAGAGTCCATGGTCATTGCTGATTCTAATTGTTAAGAAAAAATATGGTACAAACTGGGTGGTCATTGAATATCAAAAGCTCAATAGCGTTACAAAGAAAGATTCCTACCTCCTTCCACGGATTGGTAATGCATTAAATTGACTTGGAGGGGCTAATTATCTTTCCTCCATGGACTTTGATATTGGGGTACTAGCAGATCAAATTGCCAGCTGCAGAACGTGAGAAATGTGCTTTTATCACTTTGAAGGGGTTATTCCAGCCTACCTGTATGCCACAGGGTTTATGCAAAGCTCAGCTATGTTCCAGCGTGCTATGGATGCTACCTTAGGTGACTTGAAGCTGTCCTGCATTTTAGTTTACCTTTATGATATTGACATGTTCTTATGAACATTCACAGAGCATCTTGATTACCTGGAACAAGTGTTCCGCCGCCTTGCTGATGCTAACATCAAATTTAAGCCCCCCCTTTGGGACCATCTAGTACCAAAAAAAGTTAAGCCCCCAAAAAAAGATCTCTTTCTGCTAAGCATCACTTTTCGAAAATCAATTCAGCCTGAAATTTAGCTCCACTAAAGAGATTTACGAAAACTATAAGAAAATATGGCGGGAAACCCCGCAAAAGAACCCGCAGGCTATGCCAAACGAGCCAGCACCACCTTAAAAGAAGCAACCCTCGGTTACCCACCTCAGGGTCAACCAGAATTACCCGCTCTCAAGCAGCAGCCATGAAAGCAGGCACCACCCCCCAACCTGGAGCTACTTCAACTAGCGCCAGTTCACCTGATCGCACTTCTGCAACCTGCACGCCTAACAGCTCTGTGTGCGCTGCCTCCCACCAACCCACTGAGCCCCCTCCAACCAAGGAGGCCATCACCCACGCTGTTTTAATGGCATCTGCTCAGTTGAATGCAACTCAGCCCATCCAAGCATTCACCTCCCCCATTGTGTCAGCTAATTCAGCCCCATCTATTCTTGCTGACGCCGTGTTTCTGGCTCCCTCCATGAGGGGCGATACCCAGCTACCTGGCCCCCAAATCCTCAGATGTAAGGTTGGAATAGCCGCACATTCTGGTTCACTAAGCACCAAATTGGGACAATCTACTCTTCCCAATGAGGATTCAAATGGTTCGGATTTTGGAACTTCACACCAGTTCCAATCTCACCCGTCCCATTTAAACCCCGTAATTGGCACTTCTCAAGTCGGCACTTTATCTCAGTATTCTGAAAACAACCAATTCACCAATCAGCCAATGAGTTTTGCCCACGAAATCACAGCAAATACTCGGGCTGAATTTACCCAAATAGATTGGGATGGTGATGAAACATCTCCCTCCTCCCAATTGGCTGGAAGTTAATTCCAATATGGATGGGACTCCCCAATTTAGCGAGGCCCAACAATCACTAGGCCCCCAAACCCTCGGATGTAAGGTTGGATTAGCCGCACATTCTGGTTCACCAAGCACCAAATTGGGACAATCTACTCTTCCCAATGGGGATTTAAATGGTTCAGATTTTGGAACTTCACACCAGTTCCAATCTCACCCGTCCCATTTAAACCCCGTAATTGGCACTTCTCAAGTCGGCACTTTATCTCAATATTCTGAAAACGACCAATTCACCAATCAGCCAATGAGTTTTGCCCACGAAATCACAGCAAATACTCGGGCTGAATTTACCCAAATAGATTGGGATGGTGATGAAACATCTCCCTCCTCCCAATTGGCTGAGTTAATTCCAATATGGATGGGACTCCCCAATTTAGCGAGGCCCAACAATCACTAGGCCCCCAAACCCTCGGATGTAAGGTTGGATTAGCCGCACATTCTGGTTCACCAAGCACCAAATTGGGACAATCTACTCTTCCCAATGGGGATTTAAATGGTTCAGATTTTGGAACTTCACACCAGTTCCAATCTCACCCGTCCCATTTAAGCCCCATAATCGGCACTTCTCAAGTCGGCACTTTATCTCCATATGGTGAAAACGACCAATTCACTAATCAGCCAGTGAGTTTTGCCCACGAAATCACAGCAAATACTCGGGCTGAATTTACCCAAATAGATTGGGATGGTGATGAAACATCTCCTCCTCCCAATTGGCTGGAGTTAATTCCAATCTGGATGGGCCTCCCCAATTTAGCGAGGCCCAACAAACCGCCCCTCAATTTAATATGACGCCAGCAACTGCTGTAACATTCCAGCAACAAGGGAACTCCACAAACTTGTCCAAACCACCAGCTCACACTCAACCCGCAATTGCAGCCTAAAGCAAACACAAACGTACCAAAGGAGCCACTGGGGCGTGGCAAAAACCTCTGGCACCAACGCTACCCAAAGCTGATCCCCGTGAAGTGGCGTTTATTGCTGATGTTAAGAAGAAATGGGCCGAAACTAGAGCGCAATAAGCTCTACCTCGCTCAACCCTCTCCCACGCAATTCGCCTTTATTATGGGCAAAACCCTGTTGAATTCTATACAGAAGATTACTTCTCATACTTTGCAGCGATTGCGGAGACATTCCCAATTAACACCACCATCCATGAATCAGTGGAGGGCCACTACATCGATGTGGGCTTCACTGAAGCTGCCCTTGCTGACCATGCTGCCACCCTCCAGGTCATTATTCCACGAGGATCTCTTCGCATCTCCCGCACACGCTCTCACCTGGAGAAAATTTCATGGGTTACTTTTTCCAACCTACCAACGACTGTTGATCCTGAGTCTCTTAAACTGGCACTCCATCGTGGTTTAATGGAGTTTGGGTCTAATCTTTCAGTGGACTTTAGCGTCCCCTCTTACTATGCTCCCACTCAAAGAGCTCGCACTGCTAGGGCGTCATTCATCCCCTCCCCCACTGTATCCCGCAACATTGAGTTTATTCCTCATGTGGCAGTAGTTGGGGCATGCCCTGAGATCTTTTTTGTCGACCCTGATCAGGCGCGCCCCCGGTGTTCATGGTGTAACGCCCTTGGACACTTGTATAGTGGCTGCACAGCTCGAAAACAAGCCCTCTTAGCCACCACCCAGGGGCCTAAACCAGGCCAAAAACGATCCCACGTGGCTGCAGCAGCAATTCCACAACCCACACAAAGGGTTCACGTTCAAGACCTGTCCCCTGAGGCCTTACGCCTAACAGTTGAAACAGCTAACCCCACTATTGGTATGGGATACCTTCGCGCTCATGCCCCCCATCCAATGGGCACCCCCTCTAATCTCCCAGAGCCAACTCCCTCTCTCACCAAGCGCAAGGCATCTCCCACAGGGTGCCCCTCGTCAGCCACCCCCACTCAGGGCTCCGCGGCACCCCCACCAATCTCCACCAGCAATTTATCGCATCAACCCTCAGCTCCCAATGGATCTATGCCCACCAGCATGGACTGGCAACCCGCGGCCTGCGGTAGAAGTGCCACCTCAAAGAGTCCTACCCCAACCCCACAGTCCATTTCGCGCGTATCCTTTGCAGTGTTGGAGGAAGTGAATACGGACTCATACTCATCAAATGGGGACACCGCGGAGGTCACCATTGAGCACCCTTAGGTCCTTCCCCTTCAACGGAGCGGGGGCAGCATCCTAGGCTGGCTTACTGGGTCCTCCGCCCCCCCACCCTCTCCTTCCCCTCAGAACCCTCGACGCTCCTCACGGATTGCAGCTAATAGTCAAGCTAAAGGACTCAAAACTAGCCACCTCACAGCAGCAGGTTTAAGCGCTGGCAACCCCCAGGACATGGAGGGGAACAGCTATGAGTCCCCATGGCAGCACCCTGGCCCTGCAATCCATCAACGCAAATGGGTTGCGGGACTTTAAGCGGAGAGCCCGCCTCCTCCAAAACTTCAGGTCAGCACAAATTGACATCGCTGCTGTCCAGGAGCCCCATATCCTCCCCCACGAACAATTTGCAAGGAATGAACAGTTTGGAGGCAACTCCTTCTGGACAAACCATGCCGCCCTTATTGTTTTGAATCCCGGGTTAAAACCCATTCTTTTTTCACAATATCTAGGTGGCCGCCTCATACTGGCCAAACTCACCACTCCTGACTTCTCCTTCTTCGCTGCAAGCATCTACCTGCCTAATGCAGGTCAGGAGCAAAATCGGCTCTTGGAAGAGCTCCTCCAACTCAATCTCTCACGGAATACAGTCCTCTTAGGAGATTTCAACACAACCATAAGTCGCGTCCGTGACTCTTACCCCCCTGCAGCAAAGGAACGCCCTGGATCAAGTCGCCTCCAGGATTTCCTTCGCCTGAGTGGCTTTATAGATGCGCTTCCACCCTCCGCGTCTGGCCTAGGTTGCATGACTAGGATCCAGTATGATGGAGGAGCTTTCCAGTCAGCGTCACGCATAGATATGACACTGATTGGCCCCTGCTAATTGGCCGCGTCTCCTCTCCCATCTCTCGTGACAACCATCTGAGTGATCACAGGTTACTCACCGTTGTCCTCACCACCACACTTAGACCGTCGCGTAGGTTCTGGCCTAGGGTTGCCCCAGCTCTTCTCAACAACTCCTTCACTAAGGAGAAGCTGTCTATGACCATCCGGGAGACTCTCACCTCCCCCCACCCCACCTGCTTGACCACAAGGCTAGATGGGCGGTGACCAAGGAGGGCATCACCCGCGTTGCTTACAACTGTGCCAAAGCCCAGATGACTGCAGCTCGTGCCAGAGTCAAAAGGGCGGAAGCCAGAATCAGACATCTAGAGCGAAACTGCCAGCCTTCGCCCTCTCCCAGATGGTTGGAAGACTGGGAAGCGGCGCAGGAAGCACTCCGCTTGGAGCTCACACTGCAGGAAGAACGGGCAGCAAACTTTACAACATCTCGTTACTATGCTCAATGAGAACGCCCCACCCGCATCTTCTTTCAGAAACAGAAAGCCCGGTCAACAGCGCAGGATATTACTGCACTGAAGATTGGCACTACAACCACTTCAAATAAGGAGGAAATCACGCAGGAACTACACCGCTTCTACTCCAGCCTCTTCCATGCCACCCAGGTGGACCCATCAGACATCCAAGACTTCCTGTGGTGGGCTCCAGAGCCGCCCATTGACCCACAGGCTGATGAGGCTCTACTGGCGCCTATTTCCATCCAGGAGGTGATGGAAACCCTTCTGAAATCCCCACGGCTTAAAGCCTCAGGCCCAGACGGAATACCCTTTGAGGTGTACCTTCTGGAACCTGAAGTGATAGCCAGAACCCTCCGCGACCTCTTAGCTGCACTCTTGGTGAATGGCGAGGTCCTCCCCGACTCCAGAGGCTCAATCACGACCCTCATTCACAAGAAGTCAGACCGTGAGAACCTGGCGAACTGGCGCCCCATAGCGTTGATCAACACAGACCACAAGCTCTTCACGAAGCTTCTGGCCAACCGCATCACCAAATGGGTGTCACCTCGCCTCTCCCCATCCCAGCATGGTTTTATTCCGGGGAGGTCGTTATGGGACAACTATAATGACCTTCACGTGACTTTGACTGCTAACTCTCGTAAGGTGAATGGCTTTGTGGCTCTCCTGGATATGGAGAAAGCATATGATCGGGTAGCCTGGAAGTATATTGATGCTTCCCTGGCCCGCTTCCATCTCCCACCCGCAGCTAGGCGCTGGATATCAGCGCTCTATGACCAGCTCCACACCAGAGTCCTGGCGCCAATGGGTTTTACAGTGGCTGCACCAGTTGGACAAGGTCTCCGGCAAGGGGGACCCCTGAGCTCTATCCTTTTTAACATCACCCTTGACCCCCTCTTTGCCTCCTTACAGGACAAGTTAACAGGGATTCTGGTCCCAGGTAAAGCCCCCACATGCACCATGGCATTTGCAGATGACACTGCCATTGCATTTGGCTGCCCTGGGGATGTTGCCCCCGCTGCTGTGACCATTGAGAGGTACACCAAGGCGTCCAACGCCATGGTCAACACCTCCAAGACAACAGTTGTACAGGTCGGCTCCCCCACCTTCCCCCCACCATTTGGTATTGAACCTGAGCGCGGTACCTTCCGTCACCTGGGCGTTCTCACAAACCAACAAGGAGTTGCGCTAAAAGACAATGAGGACTTGCTCCTTGCAGCAGTTAACTCCAGGATTGCCAGCTGGAACCGGCGGCACATCACCCCCAGGGTCGAGCTCTGATGGCCAATGTGTTCCTCCTCTCCAAAGTCTGGTTCCTAGCGCACGTCTGCCCATTCACAGATGCCTTTTATACGCGGCTCAATGTACTCCTCCGCTGTTGGATCTGGGGCTCAAACCATCCACCAATGGCCCTCTCAACCATTGCCCGACCCTGCAATGAAGGGGGCCTAGGGCTTCTGAACACGCGATCCCACGCCACCACAATCTTCCTGAAGTTCCTATGGCCAATTGTCTGCTGGGACGCGACCCCCATGCCCCAATGGGCGCCCGCCCTCCGCCAGTCAGTGTCAGCAGCTCTGGGTCTTCCTAGAGCATCTCTGACCTCATTAGGGAGTGGCTCACAAACCACCCAGGCCATCGCCTAAAACCATCCTCATCCCCCTACTGGAACCAGGCTCTCCTTGCCCTGAAACGAGTAGGCGCGCGGATCCACCATGCCTTCCCATACAGAAGGGAAGGCCCTGGCCTCAGCCCCCGTCGCCATGAAATTGTGCACAATGGACAAGTTGTCACAACTCGCCTCAATCCCCAAGATCGTCCTCCCATCCGCCCAAGACTCCCTGAGCTCCTCCCTCCCTCCGTGAGATTTGACCTTAAGGAATTGTGGAAGGACGTCTATCACCCCATCCTGTCAGCAAAGGTGTCCAACACCTTATGGAGGGTGCTCCACTGTTCATACATGACAGGGGACCGGACTGGCCCTACCTTCCAGCACCGAAGCTGCCCCCGCTGTGTGGAGCCTATTGACTCCCACCTCCATCGTTTTTTCACCTGTCCAGGTGTCGCCGCATTTTGGCCAAAGGCCCGCGCGCTCCTCCATGCTCAGCCCTGGTCCGGACACCCTGTGCAAGACCTCATGTTTGAGCAGACATTGCCTGGTTGCCACCGACCCCTCCGTGTCCTCGCCTATGCCACAGCCATCTGGACCATCCATAACTCCTTCCTTCATGCTGCCTTTGACCAGCAGGTGTGGACCCTTCCACACATGATCACCCACTTTCAGGTACACTTTGAGATGGCCCTGAAGGTCTGCACTATGTCGCCAACCCTCCCCCGCTCAGTTGTCACTGCAGCACGGCTCTGGCGCGCAAACCCCCCTCCCTTTCTCAATGCCTCCTCCCTCCCCTTCCCTCGCCTCAGGCTCTTAGGAGCCCAGGCGTAATTCATTAAACATCGATGAATCCCCCCTTGGGTTGGGACCATCTAGTACTAAAAAAAAGTTAAGCCCCAAAAATGTCATTTTTTTCAAAGAGAAATTGGAATACCTTAGGTTTGTGGTGGACTCAAAAGGGCTTAAATTGCATCCAGCTAAGATAGAAGCTTTAAGTAAGATGACCCAGTTAGGTAATAAACGAGATAAAGTGATTTTGGGAATGGTGGGGTAATACTGGCAGTTCATTCCTAACTTCAGTTGTATTGGGGAACTGCTCTTTGAGTCTAAAAACAAAATGCCACCTTTGAATGGACGGAACAAAGCTAAATGCTTTTGATGTCTTAGAAACCGCATTGGTGAGCGCGCCCATTTTGCAATATCCCAACTTAAAAAACAATTCATAGTACAAACAGATGAATCACTTTCCGCCATAGGGGCTGTATTATCCCATAAGAATGATGATGGCTTAGAGCACCCTAGCCTTTTTTAGCCAAAGCTTAAACTGACATGTATGAAATTACACTGTGACTGAGTGGGAGTGCTTAGCGGTGTTATATGCATATAAACAGTTTTGGGTTAATGTACAGGGTGAAATTCCAAGTGATAACGGATCTGCATCTTTGCATTGGCTGAAAAATCTCCGTGAAATGGAAGGATGACTCGCACAATGTGCGTTGAAGCTCCAAATGTATGATTTTGAGATTTTACATTGGCTGAGAATGAAACATCAAGATGTAGACTATCTTTCATGGCTACCAATGATCGCTACTATGGCAGATTTGAATGACACTATGTATGATAAGATGGTGGTGGGCAAATACCACAATGAGCCACCACAAGTAATCAAAGTGTTAGATGGGCTTAGACAGAATACCTTCTTACGCAATGGGGATCTATATAAGTGGATTGGGAATTGACGCTGAGTTTCCCTAAACCCTCTGCTAGACCAGCGATTATTATGGATGCACATTGGGTGGTAAGGCATGGTGGTTTGCAGAAAACGTTGGAGTTTTTGTGACCCCACTATTATTGGGAGAGCATGCATTATGATGTGCTGGAGATGGTTAGCTGTTGTTACCAGTGCCAAGTGGAGAAACCATTCCACAAGAAGACTACCTACCATCTGGTTAAGCCTTGTTTCACATGGCATACGGTATCTCTGGATGTGGTGGGGCCTTTTCCAACTGATGTGAACCAATCTAAGTACATAATTGTAGCAATTGACCATTTGACAAGATGGGTATTAGCCAGGGCGATTAATGATTTAAGGGGCGGTCAACACCGCCAAGTTTATTATGGAGTGTGACATATAGTGACATGGCTGTCCTCAGTTCATCTTAATGGACAATGGAACCAATTTCACTTTACATATCCTGCCCAAGTTGAACAAACTGATGGCAATCCGCAGGATCTTGACTACATCCTACCATCTGGAATCCAATGAAATGGGGGAATGGGTCAACGGAACATTGGTAAACATACTCCATAAGCTTGTGAAAGTTTGAACCTCTGAATGGAGTACCTCCTACCCACAGCTGTCTTTGCATATAATATCAGCTACCATTTGGTCACTGGCAAGAGTTTTTTCAAATGCTATATGGTAGACATCCGGATTTACCTACCCTGCTTTACTCTTGTGTGGAGGATAATGGCGGCGTGGAACCACAGCTTTATTTGATCAATCTAACAGAGACACTGATCAAACTACAAGAAATAGCATATTACACCAGTTTGGCTAATAAGATACGTGATCAAGTGGCTGACCAGAGTAGACGTAGCAGACTCCTGCTGTTCACTGTAGGAGATCATGTCTTGTTCCACGACTAACATGGATTTGGATGGAAGAACAAATTTCGCTATTATTTGGACTGGGCCATTTGATATAATCAAAAAAAACTGTTATTGATACCTACACCATTAAGGAACCCGCAGGTGGTCAGATTATCAATTTATGTTCATGCAAAGTTCCTCTAAGCATACAAGCAATAGGAGCTTATCATCCAGTCAATGGGGGGTAATGTGAGAAATTAATATCACTAGAAGATAAGCTATACTTTAGTGGATTGTAAATTAGAGCCAAAGCAAGCATCGAGATTAAGAAGAAAACATTGATGTGAAGCAAATTGACGTATCCTTGATGTTTGGTGAATTGAAGGAATTCTGGCAAAACCTTAAGATAGATAAAACTCCTAAAATGGAACAAATAGGAGATTACTAAACATAGAGTGGAATTAACCTAGAATAATGAGATAAGAGTTGAGCGGAAGAATGATAGGGGAAGTTTTTTTGTTAGTCTGCAGATAGGTTCTGCATTTTTTTAATTATAATAAAAGTGTCAGTTACGGAAAGTTCTCCATATTATATATATATATATATTGGTTTTATTATTAATTGGCAATCTGCATATCGTCTGTTCCATTTCTCAGTGGCTAATATCCTGTTCAAACCAGCTTGGCGGATACAACCCATATTCTAAAAAAGTTAACACATGGTCTCTTCAAGGAGATCATCAGCGCTTGGGACCCACAATTCACAGTTCAGTTCTGGGAAGCCCTTCTTTCCATCCTAGGCATCCACCCCTGCCGCTCCACAGCCTTCCACCACCAGTCAGATGGACAGACAGAGAGAGTGAAACAAGGTTTGGAGCAATTCTTGCGTAGTTATTCCAATACTGAACATAACAATTGGTCTTCTCACCTCCCACTGGCATGATTCGCCTATAATAACCTTACCCATACCTCTGCAGGCACTTCCCCCTTTTTGCAAACTATGACTACAACCCCAGCTTCAATCTAAGTCCACAGATTGTGTCCACCGTCGTTGCTGCCAATGAGCGCGCTAAAGAGCTCAGGGACATACATCAGGCAGTGAAGGACCATCTTGTTGATGCTGTGAGGATCTACAAAGCATATGCTGATTTAAAAGCGCCGTGAAGGACCTGAGTATAAGCCTGGCGACTTGGCCATGATCAACTATAAGAAACTCCACCTAAAGTAACCCTATAGCAAGTTAGGTCCCAAGCATGTTGGACCCTTCAAGATTCTCAAGAAAGTTGTCCCATCAGCTTACCAGGTTGACTTACCCTTCTCAATCAAAGTGTTCAGAACCTTACATGAGTGCCTCCTGACCCCCTTCAATGGTCATATGCCAACTCTCCCAGATCCCATCATAGTGGATGGTGAACCACAATATGAGATCAATGTTGTTCTTACTTCTTGCCTATCCTGACGCCGCCTGCAAAACTTGGTGCCCTGAAAAGGATATCAGAGATGGAGAACAGCTGGGTATCCTATTGGGACATTACTAATGCTCAGAACTTAATTCGTGACTTCCACTCTAGATTCCCAGATGCCGCAGGCTCTTCCACCCAAGCCTCCTTAACTGCCATGAAGCTACCTACTCCCCATAAGAACTTCGCCTTGGACAATGTCCTCTCAAGTGGCGTAGAACCCCGTCAAAGAGTGGAGGGTGATGTCACAGCTAATGACATATTTCCTAAAATTAACCGTCCTCCCAAAGCCAAGTCAAAAAGCCCTTAGAGCAAAATCCTGAACCCCTAAAGTCAATGATGACCTCTCTAAGGTCATTGACAGAAAATGGGTCCTGGCTTTGCCAGCCAGGGATGAGGAAAAAGGCTCCTCTGAGGGAAAAACCCTGGCAGGAATAGAACCTAAAATCCAGAAAGTTACATGATATGAGGTTTTGGAATGTGGCCATATTCAAAATTTTAATGATTTTGTTAAAGAACAAAGAATTTGTGGCTCAGATCAGATTTCAATAACCATTTGGAACCTTAGTGAATTATTCTCCTTTAAATTAAAAAACAAGATGAGAAAGGCTATGCTTTTCTCATATACTCTGATCAATTTAATAAAGTTTAGAAATTTTTGGGCAAGTTTCCTGCATTTTTTGGTTATTTTCAACAAAAATACACCAAACTTTTCTTTCTCGTTGCAAACACTTTTGCAACCCATTCAATTCAAGACTAAATCTAGTTTTATAATCTCATAGAGGGGATTAGTCTGCGCCCATGTCTGGGAGCAGTTGGGCAAGCAAGGCAAGAGGAGCAGGCGGAAGGCCCGCGGCCTCTAACATTTGAAAACGCCCCGGAGAATCCGGCAGAATAGAATAAAATCTAAAAAAACCGGCGGTCACAATTTCCCCGGAGATACTCACGTGGCAAGCACGATGCAACCAGTACATCAATATGCCACATTCCCAGCCACTTTCGTCGGTGGAATTCGGAGTCCGTATGTATCTGGACATCCAAAAAACGGCCCTATGGGAAAAATTTTGTGAAGATGTACACAAAATTTTCCCGACCGCAGTGTATGTTGCACCTCACTCCATGTCGCGCAATTGGCTGGACCTAGGTTTTGAAAGCAAAATAGCAGCAGATGAGGCTGCAGCAGTGCGCATAGTGGTTGACCTCCCCAAAGGGCAACGGGTCATCGAAACTAAATGCACCAGATGGACAAAATCAAACCAAATTTTCCTCACGTTTGACTTTTTGCCTACTACGGTAAAATGTGACACCTTGGAGCAACACCTGAAAGATGGTCTCGCCATATACGGTGAAATACAATCTTTCAAAATGCAATGTTTCACGCTGATGCCACACCTGTGCACCGGCAAAGCCATCGCAGTTCTAACCCCAACTGAGGAGATCGTGAAGGACCTAACCCAGATCCCGCACTCCACCTTTATTGATATTGCAGGTCACACCACCCACCCATTCCGGGTAACTGTGGACAGCGCGCCCCCCATTTGCACCCACTGTGACATGTTCGGCCATAAGGCACACACGTGCCCCATTAAAGAGGGCATTACATTCCAAGAGCACCCCTCGGTGGCCATGGCCAGTGGAGAGGCGCACTATGAACCAACCACAAGCACCAAAGAGGCTTTCCCGTGGGGAGCACAAGGCTGCTACCTATTGGTAAAGCCCATCTCCCCACAGGAGCGGAAGAAGGCCAAGCAGGCCCATAGGACTGCGGCCAAGGAAGCGGCCAAGGTCACCACCACCATCCCACACTCACAACGCCAGGAGGACATGGAGACCTTCGCGGCGGAAGCAACTTGGGAATCCATCACCCAATCAGATTGGGAGGCCCAAGCCGAATGGGCCACTCAATCCGAGGATCTGATGGGAGATTCAATCTTACCCAAATTGCTGCACCCAAGCCCCAGTTGAAACCGACTTGGGACCTATCCCAACCAAAAAAAAATTTTTGCCCCACTCGACGGTGCACCGAACTTATCCACACCGCAAAAAATTCGTCCAACGTCGGGAAAACAAAAAGCAAAGGCCAAAGCCAACGCGACTCTTTCCACAAAAATTAACAAAAACCCCAATAGCATTGCTGCTAATACCCGCGCTGCTGTGAAAGCCTGTGGGGACCTGGAAGAGGCTGGTGGGCCAGGGGGCCCACCCCCTCACACCTAAGGTGCGATGGGGGAAACCTTCACTCTAGGGATGCTGAATATTGCCGGACTCAAGGCCTCCCTGTCCCAGGCTAGGAAACTGAGTTTTTACAAAATAATTTACCCGTGGATATCCTGGCCATCCAGGAAACCCACTGTCCATGAGGTTCTGAGGATGCTTGGAAAACAATGCTCCTACCATCCCTATCCTTTTGGTCGAAGCACAGTGGGGTGCTAATTTGGAAAAACAATTTTTTCAAATTTACATCTTCAGAAACATTCCTAAATGACCAAGTGCTCATTGTCACCTTCTCATGGGCTGATGTTGCACACACAATTATCAACATTTACGCCCCAAACGGTGCATAAGAGCGTCAGGAATTTTTCTCGTTGGTCAAATCCCTCCTGCTACCCCCCGAATCTTTCCTAATCGGCAACATGAACTGTTGGCTAACCTCACCAACGGACCGGTGGCCGCCCTCACCCCACGCCCCACAGGGTCACGTAGAACTACGCATTCTAAAAGCCACCCTTGGGTTAATGGATGCGCTGCCATGACACGCCCCACTGCTCAAAAACATGACGCATCCCCACATCCACAACAGCCAATTAAGGTCCATGACCCGCATTGACCTTATTCTAGTGCCAGCGAAATTCCAACCCCACATCTCCCACTTCAAAACAACAAAAATGGAATTCTCTGACCACCGACTGGTCTTGATAACATACCACTTACCCGTCACAGTTGCAAAGGCCCCACATTGGTGCAAAATCCGCCCCCCAGAGCTAGCGTCGCCAGGATTTTCCACATGGGTGGAAGAGGCAACTTTGGCAAAATCATTTGTTGCACCATTTTGCGCGGACCCCATTTCCACATGGGCAACTTTCAAAAAAGACACCATCCGCCACTATCGCCATCTCTCATCCAGACACTCACGAGCCACATTGGCGGTTATATTGTGCGCGCTGGCAGAATTGGCCCACTTGGAGTCCAACATTCCAGCCTCAGGATATAGCCCTGCATGGGGCCAGAAGTGGGCGGAGGCAGCAGCCCACCTCAACGCACTTGAAAGGCAACACAAACATCGGGTTTGTGTCCCATACAGGGCCACACGCATCACTAAAGGCGACAAGTGCACTGCATACTTCTTCAAAAAATTTTGCACCACGCCAGAGCGTGGCCTGCACACAGGTGCGAAGATCAGATAATTCTATCATGGACATACCAGCTGAAGTGGCAATCGAAATGCAAAGATATTACTCTGAGTTATACCGAGCTGAACCAATTCAGCCAGCCGAAATGGCGGAATTTCTCGACAGAGCTCATATCCGCACCATTTTCTGATACCCAGAAATAATGAATTTAATTACTCCGAACGAATTATGGACTACCATTCACGGTGCGCCAAACCAAAAATGCCCAGGCCCAGATGGCATTCCATATGAATTCTACAAAAAATATTTTAAATACATATCCCCATTGCTGCTAGCCTCACTCAACCAAAGCCTGTTGGAAACGCGCCTCCTACCAGGAGGACATGAGGCTTTTACAGTCACACTCTTCAAGAAAGGGGATAGGCTAGACTTAGCCAACTGGCGCCCCATTTCTCTAACAAACACAGACACCAAAATTTTAACAAAAATCATGGCTAACCGTTTAGGGACTGTAGCATCTGCCACCATCTCTCCAGAACAACACGGTTTCATCCCCAGAAGGTTGATTTGGGATAACGTGCACTCTGTGGCTAATGTGTGTCAGTCCACAGCCTCTGGGGCACTTGTATTCTTGGACCAACAAAAGGCCTATGATAGAGTAAACTGGGAATACCTTAGGGCCTGCCTCCAACAATTCCGCCTACCTCCCCGCTTCATTAACTGGGTGATGCTGCTCACGGAATCTGCAACAATGGCTGTGCGCGGCCCAGGTTTCCTAACAGATGTAGTCCATCCTCAAAGGGGCCTGCGACAAGGGGACCCCCTGAGCCCACTCTTATACAACTTCAGCCTTGACCCACTACTGCGAAATGTGAATGCCCAACTCACTGGGGTCCATGTGCCAGGCCAAACCCCAGTCAAGATGATGGCATTTGCAGATGATTGCGTGGTGGGGGTGTCTAATAATAAAGATGCACGCGCGCTTGAAGCCCTCATCCAGGAATATTCCCGGGTAAGCAACGTGGCACTAAACGCCTCCAAAACCGAAATCATCCTCCTTGGTCGGTTTCAGAACTGCTGGGCCCCAGCAAGTAGTTCCCAACCCAGCCCAGCTGCTCGCCCAAATCCACGCCTTACTAACTCAAAACACACCGCTCCACTGGTGCTCCCCTTTGTGCCGCGACCTACCATAGGACCGGTACGCCATCTGGGCGTGTGGTTGGAGGCAGGAGGATACGCGTCAGCAGTAATGGAGGGCCATATACTGGACAACTTGACGAAGCGAATCGCCTCTCTCAGAGCCCACCCTACTACCCTCACTGGCAGGGTTGTTCTTGCCAACTCTATGCTCCTATCCAAAGTCTGGTTTGGAGCCCACGCCATCCCCTTCTCCCCAAGCTTCTTCAAATCCCTGTATGCTTTGATACAAGGTTGGCTTTGGTCAGGCCGCCCTCCACCAGTACGGCTAGAGGTCATGTTTGGCCCTCATCATCATGGTGGCATGGGCCTACTTGACTTCAAAGCCCATGCCGCCAAGATCCTAGGCACCTGGATTGCGGCCGTCACTGCTCCTACACTCCCATCCCAACACTGGTCCCGCGCGGCCTGCTCCAACTTCTCTTGAGCCTTGGGCCTCAACAATCCATCAAACCCCCACTCCCTGATGAAATACCTCGCATCACACACATCAGCCACAGGTCCTCACGGGACCAAAACCCACTACAAACGAATCCTACTCTCCATGCGAAGCGCAGAGTGGAGAATTCGTATTAGTGGACATACAACCCAAAGAGGCCGCCCCTCTCCTCAGTTCACACAAGAGGTACAGGGGCTACCCATCCATGATGGTGTGATCCCCATTCGACCCCCAAGTCCTATCCAGGGTGGACTACCTCGACATGATAGACATCCCTTATTCCACTGAGACCCAAAAGACTATCTGGAAATACGCACACCATCCTCTGTTGCAGCCTCAAGTCCGTTCCCATGTGTGGCGCTGCCTGAGGCGGGTGTATCGTACAGCTGAGCGCTCTAATGCTTTACACTCATCCTGTGTCGTGTGTGGCCAGTATGGAACGCTGTTTCACCGCCTGGAGAAGTGCCCCACCTCTAAAGTAATATGGCGCGAAGTCCAACGTCTGCTAGGCCAGGATCAAACACATCCCTTCAGTCTGTCAAGAGATATGTTTGCTTCATCAATGGCCTCCCCCTCCCACCCTCCCTTCGTGCTCTGGTGGTTGCAATCGCCATGTGGACTATCCACACGATTGTCTTGGATGCCGTCGCCGGATCCATCCCCACCCTCCCTGAAGCTGTCCACAGATTCCGGTCTCATTTGGTGGATCACTTTCAAGCGTGGATGTTTGGATATCTCCCACCACGTCGCCGGCAGCTGGTCTCCTCCTGGTTCCCAGTCTGGTTCATCAAATCAGACCCCTTCCTCCACACGTGCTCAATAGTGGCTACGCCCCCTACACACGTTCCCTCCCCCTTCCCATAAGTGGCGTTCCCGCTGGCAACAAGAGATAGCATCGCTTCTCTGGGGTGCCTCACCTGGTACTAAGTTTTGTCTCGTCTGAGTCATATTCAGAAGTGTCCGTCCCATGGTCAGCCTTCCCTGCAATAAATTTAAATTTAAAAATCTAAAAATTCAACAAAAATACACCTCTCAGAAGTTCTGAGATGTATGGAGTCTGTTTTCCGCTCTGATTTTGCCTCTACTGCTGTACGTGAGCCCTTCTCCCACTCCACCGCCTATTCTGCCAGCTCCTCCACTTCCCATTTCACTATCCTTTGTCCTAGATCTTACGCCACCCTTCACAGCTCTCAGGGCCTCTTGTCCCTGATGGTTGTGGCCAGTTTGGTGTGCGTTTTGATCCACAGATTTATATGGAAACATAATACTGACCGTTTAAGATGTCTCTTCATTTTGTTAGGTCACTTGGCCTTGTTGGCACACCTTTGGCCTGGGTCTTTCCCCTCGGCGACCTCCTGCGCTTCAGTTTCCCTGACATCCACCCTATCAACCATTCCACACTATTAGCATTGATGTTGTGGGACCTCTACTCTAGGCCTCTAATGGTCATCAGTTCATCCTACTAGCCATGGACCATTTAACTAAGTGGATCAAAGCCGTATCTCTACACTCAGCTTTGACAAATTTCTACCACCACATTTTTGTATAATCAGATGACCACCTAACATAAATGCCCTAACATTATTCTTTCTGATAATGGGGTAAAATTTCCGCTTTTTGCTGATGAAAAATTTAGCCAAAATGATGGGAACCACACAGGTATTCTCCACCCCTTAACATCATGCAACCAATGGAATGTAGAACAAGAAAATGGTAGCCTAACTGCAACTCTCCAGAAAATGGCAATGACTGACCCCCTTCACTGGACCCAATATTTTCCTAGTGCAATTCTATGCTATAGGATTAGTTATCATTGAATAACCAAGATTTCACCATTCCAAGCGTTGTACAGAAGATATCCCCATCTGCCTTCTAAAGTGCATGCTATGCTTGACCAAGCCTCCCCCAAAGCCCCTGAAGTCACTATGCAAAGTATTGCAAATGAAATTATCAGACTTCAGGACCTAGCTTCCAAAACCTGTCCGCTACAACCAGTAGAAAACGGCTCAATTTAATGATAAGCATAACCCTTTGCATACCTTCCAACTGAGTGACCTAGTCCTATTCTACCATCACCATCCTGGAGGTCATAACAACAAATTGGGCACCTTCTGGCTAGGGACTTACCATGTCATATATAAATGGGGCAATGAACACTCAATCAAAGAGTTTAATTGGGGTACAGTTGTAAACCATGTACGTAGCTGCTTTCTCCATCCATCCCCCTTCACCAATATTTAGAGGGGGTGTTGTCAGGATTCCTACCCAAATGGTAGATTCAGATGTGTCAGATTATGGGAACCAATCCAAATATGACCATATAGCCCAAACTTCATTAGGGGATAACCCTCAACAAAATTCGTTGACTCTTGAAGTCAGGGGATCAACCCTGAATTATGAGTTTGACTATTGCTCCCTCAGAGCATTCTAATCTTGGGGTTCAAACCTGATCCATGTGGAAATTGATGCCTTTTGATCAATATAGTTGACCTGCCGCAGAATCCCCAATTCTATTAAATTTTAAATCTAAGCTTGGACTGCTTGGATTTTCCTGTGGCCCCTCCCTAATTCCCTTTATATTATGGCTACTAAGTTAATAAACTTTACTTTTCTCCTTTTCTCAATTTTAAGATAAAATTGTTATTTATTTAGAATTGCCTTAACAGACCAAGTATCTGGTAAAAAACTTCTTGACCAAAAGAAATGCAAAGGTATTTAACCAACACCCTTGAGCTTCAGGTCACTTGTCCAATAATAATCATTGGATCTGTGGTAACGCACCCATAATTCCGACAAACATGATGTTGCATCATGTTCTATAAGAGGCAATTGTTTTGTTAATGTATCATATAGTCCCAAGGTGGCTTTTAGCACGTAAATTTCAGAGTTTCCTTGTGGTGCCTCAGTTGTGTGTGGCCATTAAACAGTGTTTGAATTACTCCAACAGTTCATGTCTTCCATAACAAAAGTATTGGTGGGTAGAGGGAGGAGTGTCAACTCTGAGAGAAATTTGTGACAACCTGTGCATTGTATGGTGTGTACACACTGGCTATTGTGTGCACATCTTCTTGCCAAGGAAAGGTAATGGCTAGTAAGCGGCCATTCAATTTATGTTTTTATTAATAAATTTTAAATTTTAGTTTGAATGTACTATCACCTACAGTGTTGTGACCAAAATTTTAGTGTTGGGAGGAGCATGTTTTCCCATGTCTCCTCCTTCCCTTGTGGACAGTGGGCTTCCTGTACCGCCAGGATGTCCACAGGGTGATCACACAAGAAAATCAACTTTTTGGACTAGGACGTTGAGGCCTTGAGTTCTGCTATGTTCAGCGTCACTATCACCATTGAGACGCCTGATGCGCCTCAGGAGCGGTTAGCAGGGCCCCACAGCTCTACTTCCTCGCCCTCTTATCTCACCTTTGCATCCTTACTACAGGTGCTATATTTTGATGGTTAGGCACTGGGGTATATTTGGTCCCTTTTACTACTGCTGATTTGGTTCCTTTTTTCCTTTGGTGGGTTTCACTTTTTCATTGCAGTGCACATGTTGTGTGCCCTCATTGGGCTCATCTATGTCAGACAAATTCAACGTGACAATTATTCCTATTTTGGTTGTAATTTATAATCTTAGGAGGTTTGTCCTTCCCCTGTGATTATGAAGCATCCATATTGAATTTTTCTGAATACTGTTGGTTTAAAATGGCTGCTTGGATTTCTCTGACGCATGATTAGCTTAGTGTTACTAGTTATTCCATATCTTTCTAAATCTGTTTGGGTGAAATGGAATATTCTGCCAATGCCTTGGCCTTAGACATGGCTAACTTGTGGGACTATTTGGCTGTTATCCGCTCTAATAGGGAAATTGGATCAACAATTTTGTATTGTCCAATTTCTCCCCAGTTAAATGCTTGTGTGGTATCTGTGATTTTGGCATATTTTGAGCCATCTTTGCCTATTTCCTCCTCACAGAATTCCATTTAATTTATTCATTCTTTTATGTGACAGGCATGGATCTTATGTCCAAATGCATGACAGTGGTTGCATATGGGTTATGCACTTTCCATTATTGCTCAAAATAATTAGGATTTTTCCCATCAATTATAATAGATGTGATATAGGGGATCTTCATGAGATCGTCCATTACCTTCAGTTTTGGTGAAATAATTGCTATTGACTTTCCTGTGCTAAGGTTTGGTACCAGCTGGAATCTTTGCATTTAAAACTGTTGAATTTCTACATAGGATTTCAAGCTCTAATGGAGATATGCTCAACTACCGTGCATGCAAGTGTTGTTGGGAGGTAATCAAAAAATATAAAATATTTATGGATTCTGTCCAACATGTGAATTTGGACTGTACCAATTGTTGGCCTTTGGAAAGGTCAATTACTATTCTGACCTTGTCTACTGCATTTGCCTCTTCTGCCAGCTCAAACCCAAGGTCCACCCAGCCTTGGCGGATAGTGTGGGTTGTAGTGTATATGGCATATAGGAATAATTTTGGTTGGGCTTTGTCAAACTTTTCTTAAACTTATGGCATATCTATACCTAAGAAAATTCTGATCCCATGTTCAACTGAAAAAAGCGGTTGAAAGTGGGATACTTCCATATAGCTGCAATATTTTACTAAAAAATTGACAAAACCCATGGGGTGCACCACCTTGAGTTTTTTTGTTTTTTGCTCATATTAATTGTTTCCTGTGCGTTTGGTGCCTTTTGGGTGGTGTAGCTCCAGAGCTGTTACCATTTACCAAATTTACCCAATCTTATTTATTGTTATCATTCATCTCACCAAATTTAGATTATCAAATGGTTAGTTTGAATCAAATCATTTTACTAATTAGTGATATTAATAGGAAAGAATGATTCTCAAGAAGAGCTTTAGCCTCTTTATTATTAAACTATAAGGAGATTGGGCTTATTGTAGAGAACAAGCATTAATAAAGTATCTACTCAGTATAGAGCTCAGAAGAGAATCTTTTTATAGCACAAGTGACTTATTATACTATACATTTGCACTATAAGCAAAATGTAACTACCATATAGGCTATAAAAATTATTATTATACAAGGGCATATGAAAATCTATTAGATTTTAATCTCTTTTCATATAAATTAACTAATTTTTAACTTACCTGGTATTCTTAAAATAGGGGTAACTTTGTACAAAAAAAATAAAATAACAATTGTAAGGTGGAATTATATATATTATGTATAAATGAACAGTTTTTAAGTTTGTATCAAAAATCCATATAGGGTATTTGTAAGATGAAATTATGAAGCTTATTTAAATTAAAAGCAATAGCAATATCAAATTAATTAGTATTCAATTATTTAAAATTTTTGAAAAATATTGTAAGTACATTTATTTTTATTAGTCCTAATACTACTTTACACAATCAAAGTATTGAAATTTGTTAACATTTTTTATTTTCCATGCCAGTTAAAATTACCTTAGTTAATAGATTATCAGAATTTTAACATCAAGCTTAGAGCTTTTCTTTCCTGTAAAAACCACATTAGTTACAAAGATTTAATTGAAACAGCAAATTTTATAATCACACAGGAAAAATGGGAGGTTTCAATAAATCAAATTTAAATTGGGTGAAAGTTGTATCAGATAATGCGCAGAATGGTGCGTCAAATGGCAATAAACACCCTGGGGGACTGGGAACCAATGCTACTAAGAAACCACAAACCCATACAATGTCCAGGTTTGTGAAATTCACAACTAAACAAAACTTATACCTCAAATTCAAATATTCCCAACCCCTCTCACCAGTAGAGCATGGGATCTAATCTACCTAGAGGTTAATTTTCTAACATTTTGGGAGAAAGTGGGCAAGGCACAGGCCTCCCTATTCCCCCATGCAGTGTATGTTACCACCTGCACAATACATCATGGCTGAATTGACATGGGTTTTGAAACTGAAGAAGATGCAGATGCTGCATCAAGGGTCTGCAACAATGTTTGTATTCCCTGAAGACAAATGAACTGTGTGCACTGTGCACACCAGATGGAACAAAGCAAGAGCTTTGTTCATCTCTTTCAACTCACTCTCAACCAACCTCCCCCAAAAAGTAATCAAGGAGGATCTTTGAGCTAGACTTGCCAGCTACAAAGAGATCAAACAATTCAAATTACAGCAGTTTCACCTGATACTGAACCTGCGCACAGGTAAGGCAATAGCTGTGATCAACCCACTCCCCAAGGTGGCGAGGATCTCTCAGAAATCCCATGCACAGCAGTGTTTCACCTCCCAGATGGGGGCATGTCAAAGATATTCTGCATCTCACTGGAAAGCGCATGCTAATCCGCAATCACTGCAGTTTAATGGGGCAAAAGGTGCATGCATGCTCCGTGAAGGAGGGCCCAATGGCCCCAGAATTCTGCAACGACACCATGGATGAGGATAGCAAAGACCTCAAGATTTAACACCAACCATGCCTTCCTCTGGGGAGAGGATAGTCAATACATTCTCATAGACTAGTATCACCCAAAGTGCGCAAAATGGCACAGAAGGCCCACAAATAAGCTGCGGCTATGGCAGAAATACTCACGGCCTCCTCCATCACCCCTAGCCAAATTTAGAAAGACATGTAGGAAATTAACCAAGCCCACCAATCATATCAAAATACTCAAAACTGAAAAAAAAATTCTCAACAATTTGACTGAAACACCACATGATATCAATCAAGAAAATTTAGCTGGACAATTCATCTCCACAATTGGTGAATATGTGGGACACACACCTACAAGTTTAAACCTCACAACCACAGAAAGCAACAAGCACACCGCATCAGACCACCATGAGTCACAAGCGGAAGAGGCTGACTCAAACCCACTCAATGGCAAGACCCACACAAAATTGGCAAATTGTAAGGGATCAAACAACTGCACAAGTGGGACAGGTCCAATCATCCATAGCCGTTACTGGATATGATGTAATGGGATAGGGGCTGGACGGCCCTCTCAATTGTTCCTGAGGCGCCGTGGGCACCTCAGTGTCCATAGAAACATTAAACTTTGTGGGAGCCAGGGCTCAATTGTCCCAAGTCAAAAAGCTGGACTTCCTGTGGAAACCCCCTGTAGATACCTTGGCCATCCAAGGAACTCACTGTATACAGGGGGAATAGGAATCCTGGTCATTTAGGGTCTAACCATCCCAATAGGTATGGACATCCCACTGTGGGGTGGTCATTCATAATCATAATAATCTGAAAATCACTAACTTGATCTCTCATCTACACAGCTGCATCCTGGTAACAACGATTGCATGCCAGGATGACACAATTTTGTTAGCATGCATCTATGCACCATGCACTGCAGCTGAGAGGAAACAATTTCTTGAGATAATGCAACACTTGCCCTCCCACCAGACACCATTATACTGAGTGACTTCAACTGGTGGGCTGACCCCAACACGGACTGATGGCCTAAACCCAGGGGATACCCCCTGGGGCATATTGAATTCTGTGCAATGAAGGCATCCCTCAGCTTACACAATACTCTCCCCCTGGGCCACCACTCCTTCCCCACATGACTCTCCCCAACATACGCAAGAGAACGCTCATCTCAATGAGCTTCATCAACTTCATCCTCACCATGAAAACCCACCACTTGAACATTTCCAACTTCTCAACCAAAAAGAAAAACTTTTACAACCACTGACTTGTTTTGGTGCAACTTTCGCCAACCCACACTACCGCACAGTTGTCAAACTGGAGGAAGTTGCACCAAGAAAACATAAATTGCCTGAATTATCTAACTGGTCAAAAATGAGACCATAAATACCATATTCATAACTCCATTCATATTGGACCCCATCACAACCTAGGCAAATTTCAAAGTCAGCTTAATAAATAAAAATTGCCATTTCACCTTGCGTAAGTACACTGCTGACACAGACACAATTAGGCGCACCTTGGCAAAACTGGATTACCTTGAACTCAACATCCCAAAGCACAGATACAGCCCCAACTGGGGGCGTAAATGGGCGGAAATTTCCTCCCTCCTAAACACCTTCATCTTTGTACACCAGCACAGAATCAAAGGTTTGAAAAAAGGTAAGTTTATAAAAGAAGGTGAAACCTGCTTGACATACTTCAACACCAGTTTTACTCCCGCATCAACCATCCTGCATGCACACAGGTCTGCAAAGGTGATGGCAATGTGACAACCAACCCAGAGGAGGTCAAGGTGGAAGTACACCGCTACTACACCAAACCATACTGTGATACTCCAACTGACCCCCTAAAAATTAAAAAAATTGTATACATACCACCAGAATAAAAGCACACTGCCAGACTACAACCTCTCAAATCTAATCAAACAGGAGGAGCTCTGGGACACAGTCCGTGGTGCACCATGTAGAAAATGCCCAGGGCCTGATGAGAACACTAAAAATTCTAAAAAAATACTTAAAGCAAATCGCCCCTCCTCTTGGCATCAATGAACCAGTGCCTGCTGGAGACACGCCTCCTACCTGTTGACCAGGACTCCTATGTCATGACCCTGTATAAAAAGGGTGACAAACTGGATCTGGCCAATTGGCATCCAATTGCACTCTCTAATACTGATTCAAAACTATTAACTAAAATTTTAGCCAACAGATTAGGCAACATAGCCTCCAAAATGCTGTCGCCCAACCAGTATGGGCTATACCAGGGCGTTCAATCTGGACCAATATACACTCTGTTGCCAACACATGCCAGTCCAGAGCAACTGGAGCCCTGGTATTCCTAGACCAGGAGAAGGCATATGACTGCGTTATTTGGCCATACCTTAAGGAATGCATAAGCACCTTCATACTCTCACCCAGATCCATAAACTGGGCAATGCTCCTAACAGAGTACGCATCTATGGCTGTCCGCAGCCCTGGCTTTCTGACCAACAAAATCACACCACACAGAGGTCTCAAACAAAGGGACCCCCTCAGCCCGCTGGTGTATAACTTCAGTATTGATACACTCCTTTGTATTGCTGACTCACGCCTCATGGCATCACTGATTAAGGCTAACTAACAGTCAGGATATTAGCCTTTGTGGATGAGTGCATGGTAGATATAGCTAATTTCAATAATACCCAACAGCTGAAACGCACCCTGGAGAGATATTCCATTGTGAGCAACGCATCACTCAACAAAAAGAAAATGGAAATAATTCTGTTAGGCAAGTATACTAACAACTGGAACACAACACCCAAACCCTACAGTTCCCCACAAAGATACAACTCAATCATCCTATCTTTTGCATCACCCCTCAGACAACCCTGTTAACCACCTTAGGATGTGGATGGAAACAGGGAGGTATGCCAAAGAGACAATTGAGAACAACGTACTACAGTAAATATCCGTTTGCGTTGCTTCCCTTAAGGGAAAATCCCCAGGACTAACGGGGCGAGTAACAGTTGCACACTCACTCATCCTTTCAATGCTGTGGTTCCCTGCCCATGAAATCTCCTTCTCACCTTCATTTACATCCTCAGTCTGCACACTTATCCAGAGATGGTTGTTGCCTGGTTCCTCGCCATCTGTACAAGTGGAAACACTCTTTGGCCCACACTCCAGTGATGGCATGAGCCTAATAGACTTTGAAGCCCATGCCAACTGCATAATGGGCACTTGGATAGAGGAAGTCCTAGCCCCAGATCTCCTACAACAACACTGGTCCAGAGTGGCAAGGGCCAACTTTGCTCAGGTACTCGAACTATCCAACCCCCACAACCTGTCCAGCCTGCTCACATACCTTACAAACTGCCTCAAGGCAGTGGGCCCACATGGAACCCTCCCTCACTTCAAACGCCTCCTCCATACCATTCAACACATAGGGTAGACTATTACTATCACAGGCACTAGTCAGGGAAGGGGAAGGCCCAGAGCTTGCCTCATGCTAATGAAACTGGACAACAACCCCAGAGGGACACATATGACATAGCCCCACTCATAGCAAGAATTAACTACCTAATGTATTAGATATCCCAAATGACCTCATGACACAGAAGGTAATATGGAGGCCTGCACATCATCTAATCCTCCAGCCAAGAGTGAGAGCTAACACCTAGCATTGCCTTAGAAGAACCTACAAGACAGGGGATTGCTCCAACTCTCTTCATGCAACTTGTGCAGTGTGTGGAGGGATGTTGTTGGGATTTTTGCCAATATTTCCAGTCTGCTAGATTACCTGGTGTCGCTAGGAGAAAATTCCCTAAGGCGAAGTGAATCAGAAATTGGTTGTCCTGAGTTTTGGAGGAACTACGTTTAGGGGATTTTGGGATATTCACTTGGTCGTATCCATCAGGAATTAATACAGATGAATACCTAAGATCTTATTGGGCGGAGTAACCAATGAAATAGGGGAATCTGATAGTGATTAACTATCAGGTGTACCGATTGGGGTCAGTTATGTTTCATCACCAACTGATCAGGAATGAATAGTGAGTTGTGAGGCGAGTGATGCCGCCTGCAACTAGCAAATTGATCAGTTGGTGAAGTGACCTGCCATAATGGGTAACAAGTCCCATTACCTAAGCAGGTCGCTAGCCAATTATGGTTGGTTTGCTTGGATTGAGAGGAAAACATTGGGGACACATTTTCTGACTCTTTCCATTTGATGTCTTGAGGATGTCCAATGACAGAATCCTAGCCAGGATGCAGAAGACCATCGTTGCTGAGATAAGGAAGGGTGATTCAATGGCAACAGCTGCTGTTTTATCAAAGAGGTATCAACTGAGGGTTAGACAGCCAAATCCCCTACTATATAATTCCCTAGGACTCACTATAATAAAAAAATATTAACAGTATTATTAGTAGTATTAGTAATATTGTCAATTCGGTGTATAGTTATACTATCAGCTTCCATTGTGACGTTCCATCTCAAGGATATTAATGCAGAAGGCAATAATTGGAAGACTCTCAGATAGAAGAGTAAAGATCTGAGTGGGGATCTAAAGATGAAGGGATCCAAAATCAGGAATAGCTGCCAACTGTGTGTTGGGCTGAAAGAGACTGTCACCAGGGTATCTGAATGAAGATTGGGTGGACAGGAATATAGGGAACAAATCCCTATGAGTATGACTTACAGAGTATTTAATCGGAAGTACTGGCTGAAGCATTAGGCCTAATAGTAGTACAAACTCAACTACAGATAATAGTCTCCATACTATTATCAGATAATATATTCTATACAACGCGAAGTGCACAAGGAAATTGAACCTTTGCAGTAAAAAGGTTACCGGGTTGACAACTGATAATCAACCACTTAAGTAAATTTTTACATGTTGTTGCTCACTACAGGGGTAGTTGAGTAAAGAATCTATTATAATGTTGTACAAAGAAGATGTTTCCAATTTTAGAAATATGTTACTGAAGGAAGTAATGAAGATAGAACGTGAAGTGGATCACTTTAAGTGGCGTTCACCCAGCTCAGCAGTGAAGCTCTGAGTGAAGTAAAATGAAGATACTCAAGTTCAGAGAAAAGGACTTTCAGCCTAGATATGGAACTATCTAGAGCTGCAAGGCAACCAGTTCCACCGGACATCTACTTGAGATGAAGAGTACCAGCAGGGCCAACTTGGGTTGAAATTGGGTCCGCTGGACATAATCCCAAGGAACAGCAGGATCAACTCAGGTTGAAATTGGATCCGCTTTAAGTATTCCTGAGGAGTGAGTGTTTAGATGAGGCATTGGACGAAATAAGAAGCAATCAATCCGGAAAATTAGATTGCCATACCAATGAAGAGATGAAGTATAAATAGGAAATGATTGATACAAGATAGTGGAAGAAATCGTTTGCCTAATTAACACACAACCACTGATCAGAAGTTACTGGAGACGAGTTTATCAATTCAGGAGAAATTGGATGAAGCTAATGAGGCAAGAACGACCTGTGTAATTAAGGATAAGCCATGAAGGCTGAAAATCGTTTTTAGGAGAAAAACGATCTGGACAATTGGACAAAACTGTTGGCTAATGAGATACAAAGATCCAAAAGCATCAGTTACTGAATAAGAGATAAAATTAGGGCCTGTTGGACGAATCTCCAGTCAGGATTAAGGCCTAATTCAGGAAAACTGCCCAAAGTCGGCAAGTTTGGCCTATATGTGAGGAGACAGCGCTGCTGGTCATATAGGGAGAAAGGTCAATACTAATTGGTAGTATTGAGCCTAAGAAAAAAATAGTTGCAATGTTCCAAGCTGACCTCTGAACCATTAAATGGTTATGTCCTGAGATTTTGGTCAAATTCTAGAAGAGGATCAATGAACCAAGTGGTTGGTTAAATCTTAAGAGGATAAGATTTTGAACCATGATAACTGGTAGTTCAAGTACCCAGGACCTAGTTTTGATGAAGGGAAAAGAAGGACATCTGAGCCTTTTTGTAGGTTGCAAGTCCCATTGCAAAAGAAAAATACAAAAAATATATAAAATATTAAAATATCGATTTTATGGTCTAAGAGTTTTGGACCTAAGAAGTGACAAGAAATCTTCCACGCTTGATGCTATGACAGCTGAACAGAGAAAATCCTACTCATGATGAAATGAAATTACCAGCTGGGGTGGCCAAAAGCATCAACCTATTGGTTGATTGGGAGCAGCATCAACCTATTGGTTGATTGATCTGCCAGAAGGGCAGAAGGAGGAGGTGCTTGACTTATTTGAGAAATATTAGGAAGTGTTTGCTCAGGATGACCACAATTTGGGATGCGCATGAGATGTAATTCACAAAGATTGACACTGGGGAAAATCTATAATAAGGATGAGACTGATTTGAAGATTGAAAGCCATCAAAGCGGTAGTGGAGGATGAGATCAGCAAGCTAGTGAAGCATGGGCTTCTAGTTCCATCGTCAAGTTCTTGGGCGAGTCTGATTCTGATTGTGGAGAAGAAGTATGGATCAAACTGGGTGGTGATTGACTACCAGAGGCTGAATAAAATTACAAAGAAGGATTCGTATCCCCTACCAAGGATCAACAATGTGCTGGATTAATTAGGAGAAGCAAATTATTTCTCCACAATGGATCTGATCTTGGGATACTGGCAGATTGACTTACCAGAAGAAGACCAAGAAAAATGTGTGATTATTACCGCACAGGGGTTATATCAGCTGACGAGGATGCCCCAGGGTCTCTGCAATGCACCCGCAACATTCCAGAGGGCCATGGACATGATATTAAGTGACCTGAAGTTGTCATGCATCCTGGTATATCTGGACGATAACAATTTGTTCAGTAGAACATTTACTGATCACCTGCACCACTTGGAGGAAGTTTTAAGAGACTGTCCGCGGCTAACCTTAAGATCAAGCCAAGGAAGTGCCACTTCTTCAAGAAAGAGTTGGAAAACCTGGGATTTGTGATTAACGCAAATGGATTGCAGCCGCAAACCCAGAAGATAGCAGCTATAGAGCGCATGGCTGTGCCAAAAGTGCATGAGACATCCAAGTATTCCTTGGGATGGTCAGATACTACAGAATATTTATTCAGTACTTCGCCTGAATGGCCAAGCCTTTATTTCATTTATTAAAGGATCTGAAAAAAGGATTCATATGGAATGAAGAGGCCCAGGACTCCTTTGATGAGTTACTCCAGTATTTGATAGATTTGACAATTCTGAAATATTTGAATTTTGATCAGGAGTTTATCATTTAAACCAATGCTTAATTGATGCGATTGGTGCTGTACTGAGCCAAGTAGATGAACTTGGGGATGAGCATCTGGTGGCATATGTGAGCTGGACACTCTCAGCCACTGAGAGAACTATACCGTGACTGAGAGTGAATGCCCTGCAGTCATATATTCATGTAAGCATTTTTGGGTGTACATCCATGGAACACACTTTAAGGTGGTGATGGACCACTATTTGCTGCGTTGGCTGCACAATATAAGAGAACTGGAAGGACAACTGGCCTGATGGGCACTTAAGCTTCAGGATTATAATTATGAGATAGTCCATTGAGTGGGGATTATCATTAGAATGTGGATGGCTTATCGCGGTTACCAATGGTCTAGTTGGTATACCTGCAGGCAGATGAGCTATTCCAGAGAATGGTCAAAGGGATAATTGATGAAAAGCCTCGAGAAATCCAAGGTGCACTTTGAAGAGAGATAGAAAACACTGAGACTATGGATGGACAAGTATTCAAGATGATCAATGGGAAGTGGCTATTATTCCCAATCCCATCAGAAAGAGCAGCAATAATATAAGCAGCTCACAAGGTTGTCAGGCATGGAGGCCTTAGAAAAACAACCAACCATACTTGCCAGTATTATTACTGGGAATCAATTAACTACAATGTCATGATCATCTGGCTTGTTGCGTGGAGTGCCAGCTGCACAAACCACACAAGAATACAACTGGATACTGACTGGTTTAACCTAGATTTGCCTGGCACACAGTATCCATCAACGTGATGGGACCACTGGCAATGATCACAGGGGGAGTCAAGTACATCATAGTTGACATTGACTATCTGACGAGATGGGTCAAAACAAAGGCCCCAACCAGAGTTGACGCTACTAGTACTGCAAGATTCATCTTGGATCAAGTAGTATACTGGCATGGATGTCTGCAAGTCCTATTGAGTGACAATGGGACCAACTTCACATCTCATGTGATCCCAAGGCTAAATGAAATAATGGGGATCTGAGGAGTCATGTCATTATCATACCAGCTAGAGATGAATGGACTGGTAGAATGGGTCAATGGGATGCTGGCCACGATGCTGAGGAAGCTAGCCACAGGGATAACTTCCGCGTGGGGAACATACCTGAGTTCAGTGATGTTTACTTACATCATTAGTCATCATATGGCGATGGGAAAGATGCCATTTGAATTATTATAGAGAAGGAAGGCCACGTTACCACTGATATTAAATTTGGTAGTGGAACCTATGTGGGGATGAGTACTGAGAAATACTTGAACTGACTGACAAGTATCCTGATTGATAGGTAATTGCAAGCATTTGATACAACCTTGAAGAAAAGGATACAAGTGAAATTGATGGATGAAAAGAACTGACTGGCATTAGAAGAATATCAAATAGGGGAAAGAGTCACATATTGTGATACACATGGTTTTGAACCAAGAAACAAATTAAATGCATTGTGGTCAGGTCCATTTGAATAAATCACCAAGACAGTGACCAAGACTTACTCCGTCAAGAATCTATTGGATGGAAGAGTTGTCAATCAAGTCCATGCTAAATATTTAAAGCGTTGGATTGAGGAAAAAAATAAAGAGTTCCCAAAGGACTGATGAACCAAGTTGGTCATGTCCTGATGATTAGGTCAAGTCCAAAAAAAGGACCTCTGAACCAATCTAGATGGTTAAGTCTGAAAAAAGGACCTCTGAACCATGGAAAACTGGTAGGTTTAAGTACTCAGGACCCAGTTTGGGGAAAAGATGGACCTCTGAACCAAAACAAGGTCAAGTCCCATAGGAAAAAAAAAGAAGAATAAAGATAAAAAATCAATAAAAAATGTGGGAAAAAAGAGATTTTTTAAAATGCATAGATAAAAAAGTCAATATATTTTTTAGAATTTTTATTTTATTGATAATCCTCAGTACATGGATGATTCTGCCTATGTCTCACCTCTTGGGGGAGAAAGGATGGATTGCGGTAGGAAGAAACAGCCCATCAAAATCAATATGCGATTCATATGCTTGTGAGGGTGAGACCTACACAAAACCATGTTCATTAAGTGGATGCCAAGCCCTGAGAAACTCAACTAGGGGAAGGGAAATTGAAATGTCAGAAGATGCCAATTGAAAAACCCCAGAGTGGGAGGAAAATATCAATAAAGAAAGAGGCAATTGGTGAATAACCCTGAGTAATCCTGATACAGCACTGGAGCCAGAAGATTTGTCTTGAGCGCCCGCCAATGGGCTTCATCAAGGACACTGGACAAGTGGGCTGGCAACGAAGAAGGAATACTTGATGTGGGTTGTTGAATCATGCCCCCAATTAACGCCATCAGCGGAAGATAGTGATGGGAAGCTCTGGAGAAGAGGTAGTTGTGCAGAGAGCGGATTGCATCCTGTAAACGGCAACTATGGGCTTCATGGCAGCTAAAGCTGAATGACTAGTGGAAGCCAGGTGAGGCTGGAAGCTTCGTAGACCAACTTTGAAGAACTTGGCCTGCAAAGCGAAGTGCATAAGTGGCAGTATCCTGATCCAGAAGTTTGTTAAGATCAGAGGGATTCAGTGCTAATGTCAAATCCTCAGTGAGTTGAGCCTAGAGTTCAGTGTAGGGGAGCTCAAATTGCATGCTGTTAACAATTGAGAGCTCAGAAACCAGTACAGCGGGTTTGTAGAATTGACCGAGTCAGAAGAGGAACTCAGGGAGCAAGTCCAACCTGGTTAAGAACGAACAATCTAGAGCAACCAGCATAATCTCCAGAGCATTGATGATGATGTTCAGAGCATCAGTGAAAGGAGATGAATCCAGGAGGGTTTTGAAGTCCAACTATGGAATTGACTGCAAGGGAAAAGTCAGCTGAGAGTTGTTCAAAATGATGGCCAGCCTGGTTTCAGAGGGATTCGTTACCATTTCTGTTAATTTTATGGAAGGACTAGCCGCTTGCACCAGACTAGGCATATGAGTCCTGGAAGGACCATAAAGGAGGTTCCGTCAAGCATCTGGATTCATCTTCTGGAAAAGATGAAGGTCTGGATCAGACAGACTGTTGAGGAGCTGCTGGTAACAAAATTCAGAAATTGACATATGAGCTGGACAATAGGGGGGATGTCAAACTTATATAAAAGTTGACATTATGCACTCTATAATCCATTAAGCTCCAATTTCAGGGAAAATTAATTTCATAATTAATGAGATAATGGCCCACGCTCAAGCGGAGGCATGGGACTAATAGATTTTGAAAGCTGTGCCAATCAAATCCTAGGTACATGGATAAAGGAAGTCCTTGCTCCAGACCTCCCACAACAACATTGGTCCAGAGCAGCAAGGATTAACTTTGCACAGGCTCTCAATTTAACAAACCCACATAGTCCACCCAGACTACTTTCATACCTTGCCAAGCACCCTACTGCAACGGGTCCGCATGGAACCTCCCCTCATTTCAAACATATCCTCCAAACTATCCGCCGTATGGGATGGACCATAGAGAACATGGGTACTATACAGGGAAGGGGAAGACCCAGCCCCCAATTCAAATTAAGAAACCCAGAAAACCACCCCAAGAAAGATATGCATGCAACAACCCCAAACATAGCTAGGATAGAATACCTAGATATGTTTGAAAATCCTTATGATTTAACTACACAGAAAGCAATGTGGAAATTGACTCACCACCCACTCCTACAGCTGAGGATAAGAGCAAACGCTTGGCGCTGTCTATGAAGGACTTATAGGACAGCAGACCGTTTTAACTCCCTCCACAAAACATG
This sequence comes from Massospora cicadina, assembly GCA_022478985.1. Classification (NCBI taxonomy): domain Eukaryota; kingdom Fungi; phylum Entomophthoromycota; class Entomophthoromycetes; order Entomophthorales; family Entomophthoraceae; genus Massospora; species Massospora cicadina. Next base: position 131,073 of record JAKSZP010008039.1, read on the forward strand.
TGCAGTAAGTGGAGGGGAGGGATCCCTACATCACCGCCGAGAAACATGTCCCCCAACCAAAGCTATATGGCAGGAAGTCTCACGCCTGCTCAAGATCCAAAACGAACAGGAATTCTCGATATCAAAGAGCATCTTAACACTCCAGATCGAGTCATCAATCCCATCCACACTCCATTCCCTAATAATACCCATTGCAATGTGGACAATACACACAATTGCATTAGATGCGTTCAAGGGCACGGTCCAAACCATTCATGGGATTATTAACAGATTCCATGTCCATTTACTAAAGCACTTCCAAGCCTGGCTCTATGGATATATGAGACCAAGGCAAAAAGCGCTCATAGAGTCATGGTTCCCACTCTGGTTCCTCCACACAGACCCTTTCCTTCACACCTGCTCCATAGCAGGGGAAACCCCTAGGAGTAGCGCACCAACCCCCCTTACCTGGCAGTCCCGCTGGCAACAGGGGTAACTTGAGTACCCTGGGGTGCCCAATTTTTATATTTGGTGGTTATTCTCTTAGTTTCACATATATTCGGTAATGTCCATCCCCTGGTCAGCTTACCTCAGTTAAATAAAATAAAAATTAATGAGATAAGCTTTTAAAAGGAAGAATTAGGAATGACTTACAGCCAAGAGGTTATAAGTGAAATAACAAGGGTGAATAGAAATAAGTATTTTTAATCAAGCCGCGAAATGAAAATTGACAGTAAGAGTCTCCTGTCTAGGACGAGGAAAATCAGGGAATCAGGGACGCCAGACCAAGAATCCTGAATATGACAGCGGGTCATATACCCTGACAGGGGGAAAACCAGATCCTGGGACTAATATCATCATGAGTAAATCGATCAGCCTGGCATGACAGAAGGTCATGGGGACTGCGCTCTGAGAAGGTGGTAGCGAGGAGGAAGAGGAAGAACGCTGTATGCCGAAGGTCATCATGAGCAGCATTGAGTATTGTTGAGTGTACTCCGCTTGAAACAATGAAGTATTTGACCAGGTGTATGAAGAAGTGTTCTCATGCCCCAGTCCTTTTCTCGCTGGAAATCTAGGCAAGAGGGGGGATGTGTTAGGATTTTTTCCCATATTCCCAGCCTGCTAGATTACCTAGTGTCGCTAGGGGAAAATTCCCTAAGGTGAAGTGAATCAGAAATTGGTTGGCCTGAGTTTTGGAGGAACTACATTCGGGGGATTTTAGGATACTTGTCTTGTCATATCCATTGGGGATCAATCCAGATGAATACCTAAGATATCATTGGGCGGAGTGGCCAACGAAATAGAGGCATTTGATAGTGATTAACTATCAGGTGTACTGATTAGGATTGGTCAGGTTTGATCACTGACTGATTGGGGATGAATAGTGAGTTGCAAGGCGAGTGATGCCACCTGCAACTAGCGAATCAATCATTTGGTGAAGTGACCTGCCATATTGGGTAATAAGTCCCATTACCTAAGCAGGTTGCTAGCCAATTATGGTTGGTTTGCCTGGTTTGAGAGGAAAATGTTAGGGACATGTTTTTATGACTCTTTCTGTTTGAGGTCTTAAAGATGTCCAATGGTGGAATCTTAGCCAGGATGGGGAAGACCATCACTGCCAAGATGAGGAAGAGTGATTCAATGGCAATGGCTGCCGTTTCATAGAAGAGGTGTCAAAAGAGGGTTAGACAGCCAAATCCCCTACTATATAATTACATAGGATTCACTATAATAAAGACAGTATTGACAGTATTAACAGTATTAGTAGTATTATTATTATCAACAGTATTAGCTACAGTAATATTGTCAATTCAGTATATAGTTAGACTATCAGCTTCCATTGTGACATTCCATCTCAAGGATATTATTGCAGAAGGCAATAATTGGAAGACTCTCAGAGAGAAGAGTAAAGATCTGAGCGGGGATCTAGAGATGAAGGGAACCACAATCAGGTATAGCTGCTGACTGTGTGTTGGGCCAAAAGAGACTGTCATTGAGGTATCTTAAATGAAGATTGGGTGGACAGGAATATAGGGAATGAATCCCTACGAGTATGACTTACAGAGTATTTAATTGAAAGTACTGGCCAAAGTGTGGGGCCTAATAATCGTTCAAACTCAACTACAGATAACAGTCTCCTTACTATAATCAATTAATACATTATATACAATGCGACAAAGTGCATGAGGAAATTGAACCTGTGCAGTAAAAAGGTTACTAGGTTGATGACTGATAATCAATCAGTAAGTGAATCTTTACTTTTCTCTTCTTGAGTTTAGGTTCTTTGCAGTTCACACTTTAAAGGAAAGGACTGGAATTGTGAAAAGCTGCAAGAATCAAGGTTAAGAGGGATGATGTGTTTACGCATGATCAGTTGCTCCCTAATCAAGCATTCTCAAACTTTAAAATAGATTCTAGATATAGATGCGCTATCCCCTTGAAGATCTGTCAATCAGTTGATTGCGTTATTAAGATCAAAAAAAGTATCATTGAAAAAGGGATGGTTGAAAATTTGTAATTTAAAAAAATAAAAGCAAACTGGTCTATATTACTATGAAATTACCATAAAAAGGAGTCTAATTTTGGGAAATTAGGTGAGGGGAAAATGTGGGACATATGGAGTTTTAGAAAAATGATCAGCAGCAGTAAAGAGCATAACTAAAATATTTTTATATATTGGCAATTTAGTTAAGAATTTCTACAAAAAGGCCTGATTCTCTCACCATACATAAGCTAGACAAAATGGGGATATAAGTGGGTGTTTTATAACAAAAAAGAAATCTAGCCACCACCAGACTTATTACTTTGTTATGGAAAGCCTTATACATATGCCACGTTTAAAATTATTTAAAGGAGCCATGTCAGTGTTGAATCTTTGGCTAAGAAAAGTTTAGGAAATTTGCTCAAAAATTGATTTTACCAAAAACTCTAAACTCTAGCTTAATTATCAGGTGCTTTCTAACCCTTGATAGCCTTTAACTTTTTAGGGAACTAGCTAGGCAACCTTTAAACATTACACTTTTTTAAAAATGTCAAAAAATCCATAGAATTTGCACTTAAAAGATTTTATCTTTAGAGCTGCTTCACCATGTTTCAATACTGTCCTCTAATAATAGGCATGTTGTTCCTTAGTTTAAAAATTAACACATCATTCATATAGGCGATGCTATGGTAGCTTAGCGCACTCTGAGTACATGACCTATCAATCACAAAACCAATACTAAAGAACTCTTTATACAAAATAAAAAATATTTGGGGAAGGCCAACCATGGGACGAACACTTCCAATAAGTAACAATAACCAAGCACCAATATATGCGAAAGACACCCCAGAGGAGCTAAAGCTGCCTCAAGTTGCCAGCAGGAACGCCAATTGAAGAAAGAGCGGTATTGTGAGAAGAGGCTTGCGCCACTATTGAGCACATATGAAGGAAAGGGTCTGAGGTGATGAAACATACTGGGAACCAGGATGAGACCAACTGTTGTTGACAGGATGGCAAATCTCTAAACAACCAGGCTTGAAAGTGGTCCATAAGGTGCAAATGGAATTTTCGCACAGCTTCCTGAAGGGTGGGAGTAGAGCCTGAGATGACATCAAAGAAAACCATGTGGATGGTCCACATAGCGATTGATACCACTAAGGTTTGGAGGAAAAGGCGTATAGAGGAATTTAAAGACAATGCTAAGATGTTCTTAGATAGGCTGAAGGTCTATGTTTGATTCTGGAAAAAGATGCTGAACCTCACACCAGATCGCTTGTGAAGGCAACTTTTCCAGGTAGTGGACCAAAGTCCCATATTGGTCACACACCACACATGAAGAGTGGGAGGCGTTGGATCGCTCTGCAGTATGGTATACCCGCTTCAGGAAGCACCACATATTGGAACAAGCTGGTGGCTGTAAAAGAGGGCGGTGGTGTACTTTCAGATGACTTTCTGAGTTTCTAGGGGGTATAGGATGTCCAACATGTCCAAATATTCCACTATGGCCATGGTAGGGGACATCCTTGGTATCAAATTGTTCAGAAAAGCTTACCCATGTACTTCCTGTTTGAATTGAGGAGTAGATAGACCCCTATGTGAATTTATGCCCGCTGATGCTGATCCTTATACTGCGCTCTTCATATAAAGGAGTATCCTTTTTAAAATGGGCTGGGGTCCTGTGCGGGCCTGCAGCATATGGGTGTGATCCCATATATGTAAGAAGAGAGTTGGGGTGGGAGGGGTTGTGGAGGCCAATGGCACAGGCAATGTTGGACCATGCCACGAGTGACCAGTGTTAGGTTGGGAATGAAGGGTTGATTACTGAAGCAATCCATGTACCCATAAACCTAGATGCCTGGTCCACGTAGTTAAGCTGTCCCATTCCCCCACTTTGGCATGGACCATAATGGTCTTCCAGTTGCACAGGGGGAGGGCGACCTATCTAAAGCCACCCTTGTAAAAGGGCATATAAAGAAGCAAAGAAAGATGGGTAGAAAGCATGGCGTTGGCTGCAAAATATACTTTTTATAGAAGCATAGTGTTGGCAAGTTCTACTCTACCTGTTAAGCTAGTTTGTTGATCCCTTAATGAAGCAAAACTCTTTTTAAGTTAGCTAGTATGTGGTGTTCCATTATCAAATTGGCATATCCGCCCAACTCCATCCATACTCCCAGGTGGCACAATGGGCCCTCAGTAAGGCCGAACACAAAATGTAACAAAAGATGAGTGTTTTGGGGTGATCGCCTGGGTAATCTGATAATAGACTGAACTACTGGGTCACTATGATTGAGGGACGCCGGGGACAAGTGTGTTTGGTATGTACCAAGGAGGATGATTTCAGTCTTGGATGCGTTGAGGTCTGCATTACTAGCCTGGAGTCTCCTGGATAGTGGACTCCATTGTGTGTGCATCATGGTTGCTGGACACCCCAACCACACAATCATCTGCGAATTCAAGTATCTTAACTAGTGCTTGGTCTTGCAAATGTGCACTAGTAAGGCGTGCATTTGCACTGAAGAGAAGCGGGTCAATGCTGAAGTTGTATAAAAATGGGCTCAGATGGAGCCCTTGGCGAAGGCCTCTCTGAGGTGCAGAGCACGTCAGTGTGGAAATCTGGTCCTTGTACTGCCATTATAGCTCATTCAGTGAGCATCATTGCCCAGCTGATGAACCTTTGGGGAGGTGGAACTGGTGAAGGCAGGCCCTAAGGTGGTTTAATTGACCCTTTTATAAACTCTTTGTTGGTCTAAGAACAAAAGCGCCCCAGTAGCTGTGGATTGGCATACATTAGCCATGGTATATATATTGTCCCAAATCGACCTTTTTGGAGTAAAGCCAAATTGCTCTAGGGATATTACCTCAGAGTCTATGACCCCTAAGCGGTTATCCATTATTTTAGTTAATAGTTTATTAATGGTGTAAGTGATGGAAATAGGGCGCCAGTTTGCCAATTATAGCTTATCCCCATATTTAAACAATGATATCATATAAGCCTCTTGTCCCCCTGGAAGAGACGTGTCTCTAAGAGACATTGTTCATTGAGGCTATCATTAGGGGGGATAAATTAAGATATTTCTTGTAAAACTCTTAGGGAACCCCATCTGGACCTGGGTTCCCTTTGTGTGGTGCACTGTGAATGGCGTACTAGAGTTCATATGAGTTGTTATATTTATAAGCTCCGATTTCAGGAAATGATGAAAATGTGTGCATCGGTGATAAGATCATCCTTTTATTTTGATCAACTTGGCCAGTCCTATATAACTTATAATAATATTTTCATAAATCAGCCAATACTTCAGCCAGCATATCTGCAATGGATTTGTCCAAATGCCTTACCTAAGTGCAAGCCAAGTTTTGGAGCAGGGTTGAAAATCATCAGAAAAAAATGTGGAACATTTTTTGCCCATGGTAATACTCTTTGCTATATACTGGACACAAGCGCAATGTTTTGTTCTCTGATCAGCATATTAAGACGAGCTGATACTTTGGCCTAACTATGACCCCAAGCAGGGCTGTACCCTGCCATGGGGACATTATTCTTCATGTGGTCCACCTCCACCAGGGTGCGTTTAATGACTACTGAGGCAGCCCAAAAGTGCTGCAACAGAATGTGGCAAGCTAGGAAAATTGCGTCTACTTTGAATGTTAGCCAGGTTGGCTGGGGATCCTCACAGAAAGGAGTTGTGAAATACAATGTTGATTTGGAACTGTCCATCCATTTTTTTAGTGGGTAACGTGAGAATGGCTGAACGAAGTTTACTCTATTTAGGTGCCTATGGCACCGGACTTGACAAAGTAAATGACGTTGAGACTGTCATGGTTAAATGACATGATAGTGGGTACCATCCTAAAGGATAAGGCTGACGACAGGAGGCCCAGAAGGTGAAGCTTCAGGCCCTCCATGACCTCAGGCACACAGTAGACCAACGCTGGGTACAAGTTAAATATACCCAGGTTGGTACTAGTAAGGTGCCTAATGCTTAGCCCCTTGCATCAGCCCAGGCATTAAAACAGACGGTTTACTCAATTAATGCATTCAGTTTAATTTGGTTAGTTAATAAATGGGGTTTTGAAACATGGTCCACATTTGAAATGCGTTTGGTTCAGTTACAACTTCAATCAATTAATTTGATTGAAGTCAGTGTTGGTGTATTCTACCAATTTGGATGGGAGTGTTTGCCTATTGGTGAATTAGTGCTTGGGACCACTTTGGCAAACCACAAATTACCCAATAATTTTTATAATTGATTTTCATGACCAACATTCCTTGTTGGTCGACTTTCCATAATAAACTTCCCGTTTTTCCCATTTTTTATTTAAAATGTTGTTTCAGATGGTCCTGTGCGCAAACCTCTCTGAGGAGGTCTTGCACTACATTAACCATTCCATCACAAATATAATTAGGTTATCCCCTCACACACCGCTGGGTCAGCCAGGTTCCCTCCAACCTGGGACGCTTACCCATTTTTTCCTTGTACACCGCATCACTTTTGGTTGGTTATTTACACTAATAATCGTCTTCTTTCTCTTGAGTTATTAATGCTCCAGCACCTTCTGCTGAGCTCTAGTAACTCTCATACTAACGGCTAGTTCCCTGGCGTTGGCCTTGTGCATCATGCACTACCACGCTGGGAACAGGAGAATTATAGATACTTTCCTTACATATTTCGACCAACCCCTTTTCTTATGTGCACAAACTTTTTCCGTGTTGGACTTTTCCAAAGCGTAAACAGTGGGCGCCAGCTGTGGCTTTGGCTGTGGTCAGCCACACCACTGTTTACTCTTTTTCCTGAAGGATAGAGCATCTTGGCGTTAGTATGGCTGCCTCCAACTGGAAAGTACCAACCCTTTGTGCTTGTACCTGGTGGATACAGATGCTTCTAGGTCTAAAAGTTGTGATTCCCCGATTTTCCGCCAAAATATACAAATTCAATATAAATAAATGGATTTACTTTGACAGTGCATTCAGACGATGCAGGAGGAATTGGCGCAGATGTGCCTGGGGGTGCTGGCCTTAGATAACATCAAGCTTTCCGTTGCTGTTATGGGAATAGGGTCGTTCACATCTAAAAATGCGTTTTATAATGAAAACACTATGTATACCTCTGAACCATATTTACACTCTCATGGCTCAAATATGGTACCTATTCCTGTGTATCAAATCACCCCAGATAATCCCCTTTTGACCTCTTCCATTATTCACGGCACTCAGGAAGCTGAAAAAGAGCTGCACTTACAATACAGCAATTTTACGCCCCTGCTGAAGATATGGTGCGATATATGGCCTCAGTAGTAAGAGTGGCCAGATATCCCTCTTCAGTCGATTTTAAAACATACCAGGGTGACATTTTAATGCCAGATGATGAGTTTGTTGGTGATTTTCTGGCGCTGCCTGCTATAAATAAAAGTCATTTTGGGTATTTTCTACTGACTTCTGTCCTTTCCTCCCCTTTAGTAAAACTCAGCACCACTATTCTGGTGAATACTGGTGCCAATGAAAACTTTATGGACCAGAGCCTAGCCAACTATCTTGGGGTGAGCTACTTGCCATGTGGTATGGTTGGAGGAGGGGCGTCCCAAGGTATTCCCACTCTGAAGATCATTGGTACATTGGACTATCAGTTTCGCAAGTACCACCTGTCTGATCACTTCCAAGCTATCAAAAACCTCTTGTACCCTATCATTTCAGGTGTGGAGTAGTGGCGGAAGTTTGACGTTAAACCCAACCTGAGAGAGTATACCCTTTTCCTTACATTAAAGAATGGTCACACATTAGTTGTAACTTTGTTGTTGGATAATGCCCAAGGCGAATTTCCCCACTGGCCCCATCTTTACACTCTTAGCCTTGCTTTTATGCTGAAGCTCACTGTGGAGGTTTTCCTACCTTCTTGTTTGGAGGGTTTGGACTTTTCCTTTAACGCCGCTTCTGAAAACGCACTACCTGATCACTCAGAATTTGATCGTGAGTCTAAGCTCACTGTGGATTTGGTGAGTATTTCTTCTCCCATTTACCCATTGACCATCCGGGAGGAAGAGGCGTTAGATGTGTGGGTGAAGGAGCAGTTAGACAAAGGCGAAATTTTTCAGCGTACCTCCTCTGTATGCTTCCCCCTTCTCTTTGTTGAGAAGGCGGATTGTACTCTACGCCCATGTGTTGACTATGGGAACCTCAACACCATCACTGTACCAGACCTCCATCCCATCCCTTTGAGTTTACAGATTGCACGCTATGTAAAGAAGGCGAAGGTCTTCTCCAAGTTAGATTGCCTCAATGCGTTCATTCAGATTCAGATTAAAAAGGGACAAGAGTGATTATCCGCCTTCCATACCAGAAAAGGGAATTTCCAGTTTTAGGTCATGCCCTTTGGGCTTAAGAATGCCCCTGCTATCTTTCAATGCCGTATTGATGCATCGTTGGGGGACTTGTTAGGGGTATGTGCGGTTGCTTATATGGATGATATCCTGGTGTTTTCCCCTGATCATGAGTCCCATGCAGTACACCTTCAAAAAGTGGTGACGAGGTTAAAGGCAGCCAGCCTTACGCTTAATATTAGCAAGTGTGAATATTTCAAGTCCCATGTCACTTTTCTGGGCAACGTCGTTTTTGACCAAAGACACATGATAACTCCAGACAAGGAGAAGGCTATTCGTGAGTGGCCACCCCCACCTCAGTCAAGGAATTGAGGAGCTTTTTGGGGACGTGTACATTCCTCAAGAAGTTCAGCCCAGTCCTTCTGAGGTGGCAGCACCCTTATATAAGGCTTGCGGTGCAAAGGTGCTTCAGTTGTCCCCCGTTTTGGAGGATGCTTTCCAAGAAGTGAAGTGCACCCAGTTGTCCACGTCTGTCCTTCGCCATGTCGACCCTTCAAAAGAGTTTATTGTGTCTACTGATGCCTCCAACTTCGCCATAGCGGCTGCCTTGTTACAAGTAGGTGAAGATAGGATATAACATATGGTGGGATATTTTTCCAAAAAAATGTCTCTTCTCAAGTTAAATTACGCCGTTTATGACAAAGAGTTGCTAGCAGTGGTAGAGCTGACTTATTGGCGTCACCATTTGCATGGCTCCTCCCAACATTTCTGGGTATGTATAGATCACCGTGCCTTGCTGTACTACTGCGCCTCGCATGTCCTAACCCCACGGCAGACCCATTGGCATGAGACCCTTGCCCAATTTGCCTTTTCTTACGAGTTCACCAAGGGCAAGGATAGTGGTTTGGCGGATGCTTTAAGCTGAAACCCTGCTTTTGCTCCTGATATCAAGGAGGTAGAGGTTCATAATACCCAGTTGATGATTCCACCTGGTAAAATTTTATCTCAACTTACTGTTCCCATGCTAACACGCCGGCACTTAACCTCTGGAAAATGCGGAGGAATACAGTATGTTCAGTAAGGTAGTCCTTTCTCAGCCGCTATCAGCCAAGTATACTATGGTACTTGCTAAGAGCGCTTTGAATTGGGAGGACTTATCTAGGGGTTATCACGTAAAGGATGAGATGGTGTGGTTTCAGGGGCGCCTATGTTTCCTGCTGGACCACTGTGCCTGTAAATATCCGGTACCATCATAATGGAATCAACGTTGGTCATCCTGGGAAAGCAAAGACCTTGGAGTTGATACGTCACACCTACAATTGGAAGGGCTTGTCTACTCAGGTGGGGCGTTATTGTAAGGAGTGCTTGATCTGCAATAATATGAAACCCAATTGTCAACCTTTAGTGGGGTTGTTGGTACCAGTCCAAAATGCTGATAGGCCCTGGACTTCCCTATTGGTGAATTTCATTGTGGAGTTATAAGACTCTGATGGTTATGGTGCTATCATGTTGGTGGTGAACCTTTTTACTAAATTCGCCCACTTCATTCCTTGCAGAACAACAATAACCGCGGCTGAGATGGCTAGGCTCTTCGTCACTCATGTGTTTGCACTCCATGGGGTTCCCCAAGAAATTATCAGTGACTGGGGACCCCAGATTTACCTCCGTCTTTTGGGAAGAGTTGTGTAAGCTCTTCATATTCGCCCCTGCCGTTCAACTGCCTATCACCCCCAATCAGATAGGCAGACTGAACGAGTGACCAGTGCTTGGAACAGTTTCTGCGGTGTTACACCGCCGCGTATCATTAAGATTGGGTTTCTCACCTCCCTATGGCCCAATTTAGCTACAACAACACTTTGCATTCTTTGATCAATTTGTTCCCCTTTTTTTGACAACCATGGCTTTAACCTCGCCTTTAACATGGAGATCAGTTGTGGGTCTAAGGTTGAAGCTGTGATCGACTTTGCCAAGGCTATCAAAAAGTACACCAGGGGGTTTCCACAAGTTTGGAGGAGGCAATGCAAGTGTATAAGGAGAACGCTGATGGTAAGCGCCGAGTGGGTTCCATGTACAAGGAAGGGGATCTCATGGTGCTTGATGCTCATAACATCCCTATCAAGCAGCCATGTAAGAAGCTGTATCCAAAGAGGATTGGCCCTTACCGCGTTGTTAGAAAGGTGGGCCATGCCTCATACCAGTTAGATCTTCCTTCTTAGTTTTGGATCTTCTCTGACTTCCATAGAGCAAATTGACGTTGTTCAAGGGCCCCCCACCAGAAACTCCTGAGGCCTATCTCGTGGATGGGGCGCCAGAGTGTGATGTGGAAGAGATAGTAGCCTCTTACCGAGTTAATAGAAGACTTGAGTACCTGGTATCTTGGAAGGGATTAATGCTGCAGAGAACAATTGGGTTCCAGCACGTGACTGTGTGCATGCCCAAGATCTGATTGAAGCTTTCCATAAGCGTTTTCCCAGGCCACTGAATCTTAACCCAACCTGACCGTTGCCACAATGAAGTTGGCCCCATCCCACAAGAACTTTTCCCTAGCGCAATCCCCTCAAGGGGGGTTGAGCCCAGTCAGGAGGAGAGAGTAATGTCATGTTTAAATGACATGATAGTGGGTACCAACCCCAAGGATAAGGCTGGGAGACAGGAGTCCCAGAAGATGAAGCTTCAGGCCCTCCCTGACCTCAGGCACACAGTAGAACAACTCTGAGTACAAGCCATGTAGCCAAGGTTGAAACTAGTGAGGTGCCTAACACCCAGCCCCTTGTGTCAGCCCAGGCGTTAAAGTAGACGATTAAATCAATCCAACGCAGTCAGTTAAATTTGGTTGAGGAACGGATGCTGAAACCCGTTCCATCTATGAAACTATGCGTTTGGGTTAGATACAACTTCAATCAATTAATTTGATTGAAGTCAGTGTCGGTGTATTCTACCAATTCAGATGGGAGTGTCTGCCTATTGGTAAATTGGTGCTTGGGACCACTTTGGCAGACCCTGAATTACCCCAACAATGTTTAAATTGTTTTTGTGACCAACATTCCTTGTTGGTTTACTTTCCACATTAAACTTCCCCGTTTTTCCCATTTTTTATTAAAAATGTTATTTCAAATGATCCTGTGCGCAAACCTCTCTGAGGAGGTCTTTCACTACATTAACAATTCCATCACAAATATGATTAGGTTATCCCCTCACACACCGCTGGGTCACCCAGGTTCCCTCCAACCTGGGACGCTTACCCATTTTTTCCTTGTGCACCGCATCACTTTTGGTTGGTTATTTACACCAATAATCGCCTTCTTTCTCTTGAGGTATTATTGCTCCAGCACCTTCTGCTGGGCTCTAGTAACTCTCATACTAACGGCTAGTTCCTGGAGTTGGCCTTGTGCATCATGCACTACCAGGAGGGGAACAGGAGAGTTATAGACATTTTCCTTACAAAGATCATCCTGTGGTCTGAGAAATCTATTTTTTTCATTTTGAATTGTGAGATCTGGGAGCAAAAATACAGTGGGTCAAGAATAAAATATAAGCGAGAAAACAACACTAGTTGCTTGTTGTGTACTTGGGGACGTGACATGTTTGGTAGTAATGGTGCTTGCTTGGTGATGGTATCAAAAGAGGCCCAAGGTAGCTTTCATAACCCAAAATTCAATATTTCCCTGCGGTGGAGTAGGCGCAGGTGGCTAGCGGTCAGTGGTTGGGTTGCCCTGATATTTTAGATCACCGACCAATAAGGATTTGGATGGTTGGGGGAGGGAGGCCACAGCCAAGGTGAATTCCCATAAAACTCATGCACAGGTCAGGGCTTAGATGTTAATTATTGTGTGCACTTTGGCGTCCCATGAAAAGGTCATGATGAGCACACATCAAACAAGGTGTGTTGTTTTTTTTTAAATTAAAAATTGTGGTTCGCCCATATCAGCACCCAATAGTGCAGTGATCAAAATGATTTGGAGGGGCGGATAATGTTTGCTCATGTGTCCTTGGAACCTTGCAGACAGAAGGGTTTCCTGGATTGCCAGAATGTCCACAGGTAAATCATTTTTTGGAACTCTGTTTTTTAGCCCAGGGTGGAGAGGCCTTGAGTCTGGCGATGTATAGCGTCCCTATTGTAAAGGATATCCCCATCACTTTTTAGGAGTGAGGGGAAGGCCTCTCAGGCCCTGCCGCTCCTTACTGCCATGCAAGCTCAGCCTTTTTTCATTTTGGCAGCTAGTGTTTAAGGCTGGCATATCATAGGTGTTTAGCTACTATTTTTGAGTATGGCTTTATCCATGTTCTTGGACTATTTGGCTTTTTGTTCTTTGCAATTTTTCGAGTTACTGGGGATCTGTGGTGCACCGTCAAAATTGTCCAACAATTCTTCCCCCAAAAAACTCACCTAATTCTAGGTTGGAAAATCCTCTTGCATTTAATGTGCATGAATCTTGTGGGTGTGTACCAAGCACATTTTGCAGGTATGAGGGCTTTGGTCCCCCATCTGATTGGATGGGGGTTTTGAATTCCACCAAAGCGGAAAACTCAGCCTGGTCAGCTTGGATCTGGGCAGGGGGGATGGCGGAGGCCGCCATGGCCACCGCCTTATCCTGTGCTTGGCTTTGCTGTTTTGCTTTTTTTTGTTTTTGTGGGGATACAGGTTTTACCTGGATATAACACCCATGGTCTCCCCATGGGAAGGCAACACTATAATATAGTGTGGGATCACATTGTCCCTCTCCCATTGCTTCCAAGAAAGCTTCATTCAGGATGATTCCCTCTCTGGTGGGACAAGTGTGTAATCGTGACCAACCGCCTGACAATGAGTGCATATGGATGGTGCGCTGTCAACTGTTACACACAACTTTTGAGTCTGTTGCTCGTTGATGGTGAATGTTGTGGTATGTGGGATCTTAGTTAGGTCCTCAGCTACCCCTGAGAACAGGGCGATCACCATGATAGCCTTTTCTGTGCTGAGGTCAGGCATCAGTAATTTTTTTGCATTTGAATATGTTGATTTTCCTATAGCTACGAAGTCCTGCTTTGAGATAACTCTTGTGGACTTCACACTTAGTGGTCATGGGAAGAAATAAATGTTACAAAAACTTAAAATTTTTTTTCCAGCGCGTGCACTTAGGTTCAACCACCTGTTGACCATCTGAGAGATCGACCACCATGCACACCTGTGCAGCTAAGTTTGTTGCTTGCATTGTTTCAAACCCAAGGTCCAACCAACTGCAGGTCATCAAGTGCGGTGCTACATACATGAAGTCTGGGAAGTGAGTGCATATGTCCCTACAAAACTTCTCCCAATATCTGTTGAATTGATGTTCAGATAAACTCAGGCCCCAAATTCCACTGATGACAGTGGTTGTGAGTGTAGAGTTTTGAAGTACAGGTTACATTTGGTTTTCCATTCCAAGATTTCTGGTAAAATATTACCACAATTTATTATTTTTAACAAGGCTACTGGTATCCCTGAGGCGTTTTCAAACTTTGGGCAGTGTGAACATTAAAGCTGTGCCTTTCACCATGTTTGTACAACCCTTACTCGACATTGGATGTGTACTCATCTTCCCTTGCTGATTATCAAACCCTAACTATCTTGAATCAAATCAGTTGCAAACTTTGATTGCAACTGGGAAGATACTTAGGCGAAATGGCATAACTATTTTATAAACCCCTAGAAGTTATTTGAAATATACGTACTTTTTGAGTTCTGGGTTCACTGTTACATGATATATTTCCTCATTCAAATCTAGCTGGCGAATCAAGTGCTTTTAGTAATAAACAAAAGAATGTTAATAAAAAAGTGTCGTGGGATAAAGGTCTAATTATATAACTGCGTTTGTTTCAAAGATTAACAAATGATTATAGTTCATCACTTAATTGTAGTGCAAATATGCGAGGATATGACTAAATTTTTGTAAGGGTTATTGACTCAAATGCCAAAATGGAGTGGACATATTTTAATGCCTCTTAAGGTCTCTGGTTTATATTATGAACGAGGCACCCCAAGGCAAGTACAAGTCATTTTAAATCATAAGCTGCGTGAAAAAGAATAATAAACGTTAAACCTGGTAAATCATGAGTCATAAACACTGTTACAAACTCACTATACCATTCTGAAAAGCTTTAAGGAAGTAATAATCACCATATTCCTAGTACCGCTGTCACAGACTCCCTGGATGCAAACCCCCATTGTGTGGGTCAATTTAAGAGGATACATTATCACTGTATTTGATTAATATAGATTTATGATGAGAAACGGAGATACAGCTAAAAAGCTATTATTTATGGAAAGTTGCACAAGGAGAAAAAACTCTCCGTGAATAAAAGGCATTATGTCCTATCAGGTGTTATTTACCCAAGCTTTAAAAGGTAGCTTGTTTAATAGCATCCACCAAGGTCACTTCACTGGCTTCCTCTATGGATATACCCCAATTTCTCATGAGGTTTGTTAAAGAAAGTTTTTGTTAGCACCAGCATTGACGTTTCCATAACATCTTCAACTCTTCTTTCTTTCATAACCATTTTAAGAGAAAGAAGAAGAATTGATTTAAAAATGAATTCCTTTATTTTCAAATAGTTTTTTTTGAATTTTTCTAATGCACTTTTTCATCTATTCATCCTTGTTGAGTTTCTCAACTTCAACAGATTATCTCTACCTAAATTAAACTTTGTTATATAATTATGACTGTTTGTCCTTTCGCTGCATATATTGGTTCATACTCTCCTCAGCATAAATTTATTTCCATAACTAAACTTGTGCCTTGCAGAAGGTAATCACTAACCCTTGGTCCATTATCATTTATCTGTTGCTTTACAACTAGAGTATATTAAATATCATTCTCAAAATGACTCAGCAGGGGGTGTAGTTAATATTGGAGATTGTAGTTCCAGATGGAGTTTTGAAAAAACGATATCAGCAACTTTGTATCTGGAACCTTGGTGGCTCTGAAAAGTGGAAGAAAAAAATTATGTTCATAACTGAATCTTTTTAAATTGTGTACTTTGGAAAATCAGACTAGGCTGCGTCCTATCTCTCATCAGGACAAGCCACTTTGTTGACCGATTGAAGAAATTCATATAGGGTTTTTGTGATAATTTATGTTTGTCAAAAAACTCTCAATTAGCTTAAGTGATTGACTGTCAGTTCCTTAAAACTCTGGGCCACTTAATAAAAGGCCATTGTTCCTCCCACAGCCTTTACTTTCCTTCCATAAAATGAACCTTGGCAAAAAAAGTTGTGGTTATTCTAAAGTAATTGCATCCATGGACGATGAGACTATTTTTCAAAGTACACAAAGGCAGATGGAGTGCTCAAGGCATTACTTCCAAAATCAGTTTACTTCTAAAAGTAGAAACTTTAACCAGAAAGTGATTATAAGTATGGTGTTGAAACGTTGATACTAGGAGGGTAGGATAAGATAGGAAGGATGTACTAGGGCTTAGTTTGCTCCTCAAAAAACCAAAACCATATGAATCTCTTCTAATTTAATATAAAGCTCTCTCCATTAGGTTTATGATGACTTTGGGTAAAATTAAATTATGCTTTGGTCTATAACTGATAGGCAACTCATCCTAAAAGGCGATTAGTCTGCATACCACCATTATGAGAGTAGAGCAAACTTTGCCTTAATTTCAAATCAATACTTTACCCTGAGCTATAACTTGTTCTTAAAACAAGGTGAACAATGTCGTGACTAAGCAGCTTATCAAGAGTTATACTTTAAGTAAGTATTTTTCAATGTAAGGCAATTTCTATCAAATTTATGTTTATCAATAAATGGATTTTTAGATTTTATTTTTCTTTAGCTAGTTTGTATAAGAAGATGAGATTAATTGATATTTACCTCCATGATACAAATAAAAGGAAAGGAAAAAATAATATAGACTTGCCTTAGATATTGTAAATATATTTATTATTTGTCTTGAATACTATCAGGCTAAGATATAACTGGAATGATTTCTTAAACTTTATATTGACATATTACTTCTAAGCCTTTTCATAGACCCATTCTTCCCTTGGTTTTTCTCAAAAAGATATACTGTGATCCATAAGTGCTGGGTTTTGTGGGACTACTATAGACTGGAGTTATCTTCAGATTAACCTGCTTTGAATCTGTATGATCTGAATATTCTTTAAAAATGAGAAATTTTATTAAGTAAGTGGTCATTGTATATAACCTATGCGTGTCCCAGAATCTTATTTATTAATAAATGTGATGGTCAGGTAAATCCTGACCCACAACAAAGGGACTGCAGAAGGCCTTTACTAAAATTACTTCAGGAGTAAAAGACAAAGAGGCCAAGTTTGTGATAACAAATAGTAGTATCAAAGAGTTGAACATTTTTTTCACACTTTTGTAAAAATTATAGGCTTTAATGCTAATTTGAGATGGCAAGGTATTAATGGGTCAATAAGATGCTTAGATAGAAAAATTTGCTCACAAGATGACTCTGATGATTCAGCTTTCCTAGTTTCTATGTCAATTTGCTACTATTGTGATTAAAAGAAATCATTAGATCCTTAACTATAGCAATATGTGTCATTATAATATAATGGTATAACTAGCGAGAAACATGATAAAACACACAAGAAAAAAGGAGGACAGATACAAAGGGGTTCTCATATTTTATTAGTTCAAAGTGTTTAACCTTTATAAGAACTTAGAGAATTAAGTGCCGCAGGTAATACATTGGTCATCATCAAAAAGGATCTATAATTCCTTTCAGGAATGAGGATTGATTATGGATCTTTGCATATGTTTTTACCATGAAACTCACCTGGAGATTGTGTGAGAGCTTCTTGATTTTTGTTAGTAAGGACTAAGAAGCAAGTACTTTTTAATGGATGGCGTTGGTTTACTAACTTGATAGATATATCCTGGTTAGATTCTTTACTTTTATGTCAATTTGAAGCTCCACTGAGATAGGGTGTCACTCAGCTCCACCAGACAGAAAAATTATCATGGATGACAATATGTATCTGATATTAGCACTCAAATCTTGCGCTGTTGGTACATCTGTTCATCGCCTTGAACTCAGACCGTACATCTCTTGAATATTTTGTTAAAACGGGACATAGACTCAAAGAAGATTTCCATAAATTCCGTGTACCACAGTTCTCTGGGACACATCAGCTATAATACATTTAGATCTTGCCTTATATATGTCACTTTAAGGTACAATCTAAGAAGTATATATATTTGGCCAATTTACTGGTCAGTGATTATAAAACAAAACAAGTTCAACTATATGATACATAGGAAGTACATTCTGTCATTCATTGATTTGGGAAGAAACATTGTGGTAGTCTTTACTATTCCTTGGTGACAATTTTATGCAATCAGATTATTCTATCAACTAGAGTCTGCATTTTTAAATTAACAGTATCAGGCACTAAACACCAACAGAGGTTGTAAGCTATCAAAAATCAAGGATCCCATCCTTAAAGAGCCTGTAAGGGTGATTTACAAATTACTTGGTGGTAGCTCTTTTTATAAGTGTAAACTTTTTTGTGTTTACTGCACAGTTTTGAGGTTGCGTTGAATATATGGTTGATTAAAATAATAATGTGTAGGTTAAGAATTGTATGAAGCCAATTATCCTATTTGAGTCCTAAAAAACTAATATGAGTAAGTCTTTATTAAAGATAGTGCTGACGCTCTTCCTTCTGATAACTCAAAGGCACTTTTGGATAAAAAGGGAACATTTCTTTTTCACTCTTCCACTGTAGTAATTGGGAAGCATCTGGACAAGGAAAACTATACCTTCAATTCTAATTACAAGAATTAGCACAAGAAAAATAGATATAACAAACCTATTTCTCACACTCTGATCATAAGAGCACAACAAATTAAATTTTATAAGAATCTAAATGTTTTTAGTACTAGATGGTCCCAACCCAAGGGGGATTCATCGATGTTCTAAATGTTTTTAAAGTGACCTTTATTGTACTTTTATATTATATAAATTCAAGGATGATGTATAGGAAATTTAGAGACCTACCCTTCCACTGGTGCAAAAATGAAAGCAGCATTTATTGCAGATAAATTTATCCCTTAGGAGCCATTTGGAACAATTAATGCTTCATCCACCTAGTCAGATTCCGCAGCCAACTAGGTCACAACCTTCCTGGATGGATACCTAAAAAGCGTGTCCCAACGCCTTTACCCAACCCCAGGGTTTTAACCTTATAATACTATCAGTCTTCTTAGTGAGACTTTTCACCCATTGATTTCAGGTCACGTTGTTTTAAACTAACCTGCATATTGATGCCATAAAGCGTTGTAGATGCTTCAGCAACCTCAATAACCTTATAGACCAGTGCAAATCCCAATAGATCCACACAAGAATACTTAACTGTTAATTATTTATAATACTAAGTGACTCTTACAAACATTATTTTTTTAGTACTAGATGGTCCCAACCCAAGACTCTTACAAACATTGTTGTAATCATTCCCAGTGGAACTTAATAATATAGTGGAATCAAATTCAGCGATTTGATTTTTATATTCCATTGTATATAATTAAAACAATAGTTACTAAAATAATATTTACTCCCACATCTGCTATAGTTATCTTATAAAAAATCATTTCCCAGCAGATAAACAGTGATTAAATTATAATATACTAAGGTGGATGGTGTGGGAATTCCAAAATTTGAATACATCACACTGCTTGACCAGCTTATCCAGCAAAAATAGAGTCTCAGAGGCAGACGCCACTTTATAAATGGCCTGAATTTGAAGGCGTAGTTTATAAATTAGGTGTCAGAGTTAGATCTTTTTTCTCCTTACATGATGCATCTTTTCATGCCCATCCTCAGCAGCATGATTACTCTTTTTCTTCTTGTGTATGCTACCACCTCCTACAAGTTCAGTTCTATGGCTATACACTACACCAGGACTACATCAGTTAATTCTGAAAAATGTTTCCTGCATTCCTGTTTACCCTTCAGGTTGGGGCTCTCATAGCTTTGCGCTGTAACAAAATCACTATGCCAACCTTGCTGAAGAATTCCAAAGCTCCTATATTCCCTCTAGGTTGGGCTTCTCTTTTTTGATTAATGCAGAACTCTAAGTTCTCTTTTCTCATGAATCTCCATAGTGGACCCAGTTTCAACACAAACTGGTCCTTGTCATGGACGGGGCTCCCAAGGCCCAGCCTGCCACCAGCCCTACACCACTCCCCCATATGTGGCTGTACCAGCTCTGAATGGTCCTATCCAAACAGAAGCCCTTGTCAGGCATACCAGGATGAGGTGCGGTGCACCAACCTCTGTCACCTTGGGCCTCCAGGCGGAGGTGCCTCCCCATGACCTCTAACGCCTCGGGTTTAATGGGCCAAGGTGCGGCCAACTGGCCTCTGTCACCTTGGGCCACTCTGGATCCCCACTAGCCAGGGAAGGGCCACTCCAAAAGTATCTCTGTGCATCCACCCCCTTCCTTTCCTCCTAATGCACCACCATCTTCTCCCCCCAAACTCTCTTTAAATAAATAAATTTAAATAAAAACAAGTTCAGCAAACAGCGGCATTTATTGAAATTGGACTCAAAGTTGGAATAGAATTTTAAAGTGAGGGCCATCAGGGCTGACCTTGCTTTGAAATACTTCCAAAAAAGGCTAAAATAATTATGTGTCATAAGGGGCGTGATAGCCTCCAGAATTGGTGGCATCCAGGCAACTTGGCGGCGAAACAGGGGAACCTCAGAATGACACCCAATAAAATGATTTATTTATATTATTCTGCTATTAACCCAAATAGGAAAATCCTACTCAGAATAACGGAATTGCAACTATTGACATACATGAAACCCATAATTCCCAACCTTATGAGATTCATGTACAATTGTTGATTGTTACAGTCCTTCCAATATGTTCACTCTCTTCTTTTCTTCCATCATAATTCATCCCCTTACTCCACGCAAGATAACAGAAGGTGGAAATACCGCCAGAATAGCACAATTGCAGCAAACATAAAAGATTCTAATTAAATATATATATGTTTAATTTTTCTATTTTTAAAAACAATCTCCTTATAAACAAATATAATATTTTCATATTCTTTTTTTATTTTTTCTCTATATTTTTTAATAATACTATTTTTAATTTTTTCTCTTAGATCCAATACTTTTAGTATTTTCTATGGACCCAATTCATTATATGACCATCAGCGATGTTTTTCAGCATATAGGCCTCTGTCACCATATAAATTTTTTAACCATGGCTACTCAACTACACTTGATAATGAGAACCAAATGTAACCTTCCATCTGTGGTTACTCCCTGTAACTCTTGGGCCTACTGCACTAATTCTGATGTTTTTAACTAATAACTGTTTATATAATTTGATAATATGTATATGGGTAGGTGATACTAGTATAAAGAATAGTATCTAGATGAATTTCTACAAGCATATGTATATCTTCTTCTCAGGTTTCTCCTTGAGACAGGTACTGGCAGCCCTGCTTCAACCCATTGTGAAAGTTCTGATATCTTATCTAGATAACAAGGGAAATCCTATCTTTTTAACTCCTCCTCTAGAGTTGGCAACGTCTTGTCTAAAGGAACCTGTTACTTAATAGAACTTAAACTGCTAGGTTCAGGAGTTCTCATGGGAACTTCTCCCTTCCTCTCTTACAAAGGAGCTGCGGAGATCTCAACAAGCAATATCTACCCAAATGATATCTGATCCTACAACTTTAATTCTAAGAATAGTTAATACACAAATGTATAACAGGCTAAATATTCAAGTCTTAAAGTACCTTGATCTATGATATGCTTTATATACTTAAAATCAGAGGAATTTATAGGGAATCCAGTACTCAACTCTTCCTTTGGCGCCCAACTTGGAAATGGCAGCCGTTGCAGATGTATTTGTTCTCTGATATCACACCCAACAATGACACCCTCATCCATCATTTCAAAGTCTGCCACCAACTAGAGACAAGACCCTTCCAGTTGAATTAGATAATGTATTCCAACACTTTTGATAAACCTCAACAGATTACCTTTATTATGCTAGAAACCTGCTTAGTTAATGGACAATTTTACTTATTAACAGCAGGTCACGTTACCTAAAAGGTTAAATTGAAAGTTGCTACCAGAAGTGTTGTTGACGTTTCAGCAACTTATCATAGCTTCCTGAGTCGAGTGATGACAAACTCCAATTGACTAATTTAATAAATTACCAATTAGAAAATTATGAATCAAATCATATGTAAAGCACTGTTGGCATCCCCCAATGAAACACTAATAATCTGGTAGAATCAAATTTCAGAGGAAAAGATAGTATTTTTAAAGGTTTTTACCAAACAATAGTATCATATACAATGATAACTACCACATCCACTAGAGGGTCTCATCCCAAGGGAGAAAGAATATATTATAATTTAATGAAGGTGTTTAATATGAGCATACTAAAATACCAAAACACCACCTTTGCAATAACCCTAAATGGACGCAACCATAGGGAGACCAACTTTTTTCTTCTAAACTGTGGGTATCACATTAGGCTACCCTATTCCTCACATGGTAGTCTTGAGCGCCAGTCAATTTTGATCGTCCTTCTTTTTTGCTCTATATCTTCTTTTCACCAATGTCTCAAATGCCTGTAATTGCAATTTGATCACAATGTGCACCAGTTGGTATATATATTGTTCTGAAACTCATCTCCAATCTGATTCTACTACTGGATACAAAATAAGCGGTAGTGAAGATCTTTTTCAAGTAAGAGTTTAATTAGAGTTTTCTGTCACCGTAAGATGACTGATATTGTATAAAATGTGACTGAGCCCAGATAAGATCTCAAGTGGAGGGTTTCTCACCTACCAATTTTCTCATAGTCATGGCCAGAGTTTCTAAAGACTCCCTCTTACATTCCATTCATTTCTGGACAGTATGGAATAGACACCACTCCTTGGATAACAATCAGTTTTTTCAGCCTTAAAATATCATAGGAAGTAAAGTTAATTCTATAATCACTGCGTAATACTTGTGGGCAACCATGCTGGTACACTAATTGGTCCAGTATGAAATTTTTGGTGCTTGTTAAATCTACTTTGATCAAGGCTTTGGTCTTGACCCATCTGTTCAGATGGTTTATTGCAACTATAATGTACTTTTCTCTCCAGTACTAACACTCAGGGCCCCAGAATCTATCAATACCGTGTGCAAGCAAACCCAGGGTGCATTAGACAGTATCCTGTTACTTTTTTGTTGATCTTGTGGAGTTGGTGTTCAAACACAGCAGGCTAAATAATTCGCTAATTATAACTGATCAATACACAGTAATAGTACTGGTGTAAATGATCCATTGTTTTTCTTATACCACCATGCCCTACAACTTTGTGAGGCTTGTATAGTCTCTGAGCGTTTTAACAGTTTAGGAATAATAATTATTTTTTTAATTGATATATAAAGCTGTCCATTCTCGTTTTAGTATTTTCAATCTCCTATTTCAGCGTAATCTAAATCTTCTGGTGTTTACCCCAATACTTTTCTTTAAGACTATTAAAATAGTTCATCTAGTACTAAAAAAAAGACTATTAGAATAGTTCATATAGCTTCTGATACACAACTTAATTGTACGTAATCTTGATAACTCTTCAGCGTTCTGATGGTCTACTACCCCTCTGTGTAATATATTAAATTTACACGCTTGCAGTTTCAAAGCTCATCTAGCCAGTTGCCCTTATGGTTCTTTAAGACTATGCAACCATCAAAGAGATGAATGGTCAGTCATAATATTGAAGTGCATCTCATGAATATACAGTCAGAGTTGTTTGCAGGCGTATATCACTGTGAGGCATTCATGATCCATCACAGGGTATTTCCTTTCTGTCAGCAGATGATTAAGTCACATAGCCACAGGATGCTCCTCTCCATAATTTTCTACTTAACTTGAAAATGGCTCTGATCACTATAAATGAGAAAACCATTTGAATTATAAACGCTTAATTAAAATTTGTGTACTTAAGAACAGGACTAGTCATCAGATATTCTCAGAACTCATTGTACGATTCTTGGGCCTCCTCATTCCATATAGGTCCTTTTTTCAGATCCTTTAATAGGCGGAATAATGTTTGGCATTTCTGTCAAATTCTTTGATAAATTGGCAGCAGTAGCCATCTATTTAAAGAAATAATTGTAGATCTCAAACTATCTTTGAGGTCAACATCCATTCAATGGCCATTATTTTAGCATTGGAGGTTGTGATCCATTGTAGTTTATCACAAACCCCATATTTAAGCTATTTTTAAAAATTTCCCATTTCTCATTTTAATCTTCAGAACCACAGCTAGGCATTTGAGCATTTTCTCTAAGAGTTCCAGGTGATTGGTAAATGTTCTTGTCAGGCTTTGACCTAGTAGGTGTGAAGCCTCAACCTTGGGCTCATGATATATTTGTTTGTTTTAGGCAATTTTTGCCTATATGATTAGTAATTAACAATTGTTAATTTATTAGGATCAAGGCATAAAATTATTAATTTTAATTTACTTGCCTCAAACGGTGGATACCGACAAAATTAAAGTTAAACAAATTTAGGATGAATCGCCCAATTTTGCTCCACTGGCTGATAAGATAGGGAAGAATGACCAAGCCGAATTTCTGTTCATCCTGATATTAGGCCTGAGGATGTATTCAGTGTTTAACTCCTCTACTCACCTCATTGACCACCTCACGCCATCTATTATGCCTTGTGTCACCTGTTCTACCTTTCTATCTATTGTCTTCCCTATGATAAATAATGAAAACCACATAACTTTGTTACCGTTCTCTCATTCCAGCTCTCAAAAATAAAGCCTGATCTACTTCAACCCTGAACCTAAACTTTGCCTTTACTTCCTACATTCCTAAATCTATTTATACCTTCACACGTTGTATACGCCTATCTCTCACCATCTGAAATATCCCATTCCTTTATATATTTTATTCTTGATTTTATTCTGGTACTACTACTATATCTCTCCGCTCAGTGTAATTTTCTGGGCAAAATTACACAAATTAATAAACAAATCCAAATAGCCCATTGTAGTTTTGCTCCAATGTCCTCGGATTTTCCATTTGGTTGCTCCAGCATGGGGCAGCGGCAAAACTCCACCCATTGTTTTCTGTCCAGCAGGAAAATGCGCTAGGACTGGTTCACCCAGTCATTCCAAACCCATGGGATGATTTGTTCCTCCCAAGGACCTTGATGCCCACCTTGCTCATACCCAAGCGGTACCTTGCTGCCCCCTGGTGCTCCCCCAGAGCAACATGCACTATGGCCTAAGGGTCAAATATGGGAAACTATTCTCATACCATAACCAAGCCATTATCAAAATGGCACAGGCGGTGATGACATCCGCCGGATTTATAGATTTCTGCCCCTAAAAGGGGTATTTCAACATCAGCTTCACCTGCAAAGCTGACGCTGCCACTGCAGCAACTGTGCCCCTGGTATTCCAGGGCACCCCTCTCCTCACAACTTGAACCTGACTCCCAGAGGTCACCACTTTGGTGGTCCAGTTTGCTGGTTTGCCCACACACCTCCCCCTGAAGTGCTCCACCAGGAGCTGATGGATGGTTTGGCATCCTATGGCTCCAACCCCATCTTACAATTTGCGGTCCCAAATGGGGCCACACGACTTGCTTGGCCTCAGGCATATGCCACAATCAGTCCTGAATTTAATAAAATTGCCATGTTGATTCCCCCTCGCACCATTATTCCTTCAGCGCCCAAACCATCCAATTTGGGCCTGCGTCAAAGGTGGGCGGATGATCTGTCCATAATGTTTTGAGTTGGACCACTCAAAATGCAAGTGCCCCTCCTTGGCCACTTCTGATAGATCGGATGACTCGTCCACTGACCTCCAATTCGCTGCCCACCCAGTACAAGTTCCAGTATGGGGCACAATCCTAACTCCCATACCCCAAACCTGGAAGCTGTAGCTGCACCTGCAGCCACCAATCAGCCTCCTCTTCACTCCAATGCCACAAATGATTCCTCTAATCAAGCATCAGACTGGATCCCAATTTGATCCCATGCTTCCTCAAATGAATCAATCAAACCTCAACCATAAGCTGATTCCCCAATCCAATTTAAAGAAACCCATGGGAGTTATTGGCTGAAATTGACGAATCAGGTTAGCTCATTGAAGAACCATCTCTGCAAATCGAGCAGTTTGTTAATGCATAATGGGATGCCAAATACCCCCCTAAATTATATACCCCACAGCCAAACGCCAAATCGTTTTTCAGTGATCACCAGCTTGCAGTTGAAGCAGCTGCAACACCAGATTGTCATACCCTTCATAAAGCTGTCGCTAAATCAGTAATGATGCTCACAGGAGGAATTCCACCTCCTGTTATCCCTGAAAGTATTTCTCAAAAGAGTAAAATAACAGTAAACAGTTATACAAAAACGTTAATGATGCTATCCAGAACGTGGCAACTATAGCATGGAACCCAAAAGCGAAAATTACCTGAACCAACATTGCCACGTTTGTTAAACTCCAAGATGCCCAAATTAAAGCTGAAAAAGCTTTAACCAAATATATCAATGTCATTTACCTATCTGGCAATTTCCATGAAATACCAATAATTAGCAATATCGAACCACATGCCGCAGATGCTTCAACGCCCTTACTGTCTGCCTTGACACGCACTCTACTATGGGAGGAAGAAGCTGCTGCCAAAGATGAGCCCCCCAATCCCCCTCCCATTCCACCATGGAGGGATAAGCGGTTTCCGCTGCCCACCTGGTTAGTTGTTTTCTTGAAGTGTTCACTCAATCCGCTCATTTGGGCGTTTTTTTTGAACCAATTAGTTACGTTTTTTAGTTTAGTTTTAGTTTCAGTAATGTCCGTCCCCTGGTCAGCATACCTCGAATAAATACATATATTCTGGTACTATTTTTAGTACCATTTAATTCTTAAAAATTACACTCAATCTAATAAGTCTTTCATCATTAATTATGCCTAATTTCAAAATAGAGATTGCCTGCATCTTACACAGAGATTTTGCCTTCTCATATAGCAGAGACTGCCTCAATGACGCCAATTAAGTTGTGAGATTGCCTAGCATTGACTAGAGATTCTTGCCTGTTCAAGTAACAGAGATTGCCTCAACGACCCATTTCCGTTGAGAGATTTGGCTTTAGGAAGAAGTACCCCTAAGAGATTCCGCTTGAGCTACCTACGACTAAATATCTTGTACCCTTAAAAGGATTTGCCCTTCAAAATTCAATAAAAATCTCAAAAGTCCTACTAAAAACGTTGATGTCATCCAAGTACACCAAAATGCAAGACAACTTCAAGTCACTTTAGATGGATTCTATTGCCCGTTTGAAGGTAGCTGGAGCATTACATAGTCCTGGGGCATTCTCATTGGCTGGCATAACCCCTGTGCAGTGATTATTGCACTAATCTCCAGGTTTTATTTTGGCAAGTCTATCTGTCAATACCCTGATATCAGATCCATGGCCAAAAACAACTTGACTTTCCTTAGACAATTGAGAGCGTTGCCTATCATCAGCAGTGGATATGAACTTTCAATCTTATTTGGGGAAGGCCGACCATTGGACGGAAACTTCTGATAAACACCAGCTACAAAACACTAAGAAAAAGAGGGGCACCCCAGAGGAGCCGAAGCTACCTCCTGTTGCCAGCAGGACTGCCAGTGGAAGTAAGAGGGGGAGTGACAGAAGAGGCCTGGGCCAAAACTGAACATGAATGAAAGAAAGGGTTTGACAAGAGGAACCAGATGGGGAACTAGGATGACACTAATCGGTGTTGGCAGAATGGCAGGTGGCCAAACAACCAAGCTTGAAAGTGATCCGCTAGGTGGGAGTGGAAGCGACTCACAGCTTCATTAAAGGTGGGGGTAGTGCCAGACAATGCGTCAAGGACAATATTGTGGATCGTCCATATTACTATTGCAACAATTAAGGCACATAGAGAAGGGTGGATAGGGGAAGTCATGGAAAAGGTAAAGATGATCTTAAACAGGTTAAAAGCCTTTCATGCTCCTAGAAAAAGAGGCGCATAACATCACGTCAGATAGCCTGTGATGGCGGGCAATCTTTCAAGTGATGGACTAGTGACCCATATTGACCGCACACAATGCATGAAGTTTGAGAGGCATTGGACTGCTCAGCAGTCCAGTACACCTTTCTTATGCACCTTCACACATGGGCGCGAATCTGGGGTTGTAACAGAGGATGGTGTGTGTACCGCCAAATGTCCCTCTGGATTTTCAGAGAATATGGGATGTCCAGCTTGTCAAGGTAGTTCACACGGGAAATTTGGGGGGGACATTGTGGTACCAGGTTGTTCAAAACAACTTGCCCATGGACTTCTTGTTTGAAATGAAGAGAAGGGCAACCCCTCTTGGCGGTGTGTCCACTGATGCTGATTCTCCACTCAGCGCTCCGCATGGAGAGGAGAATACATTTGAAGTGGGGTGGTGTCTCATGCAGTCCCGCAGCAGAGGGATGAGAGGCCAGATAAGTAAGCAGAGAATGAGGGTGGTTTTGATTGTGGAGGCGGAGTGCGCAGGCAAAATTATAGTGGGCCGCACTTGCCCAGTGCTGGTCTAAGATTGTGGGGTTGGTGACTGCAGAGACTAGGTGCCAATTATTTAGGCAGCATGGGACTCAAAGTTGATCAGGCCCATACCACCATTATGGCAAGGGCCAAACATGACATCCAGGTGCATGGGGGGCCTGACCAAAACCACCCTTTTAGGAGGGTGTATAAATAATTGAAGAAAGAGGGGGAAAAGGCGATGGAGTGGGCCACAAACCAGACTTTGGACAGGAGCATAGAGTTGGCAATCACAACCTGGACTGGGAGGGTAGTCTGGTGGGCTCTTAGGGAAGAAATGCACTCTAAGACATTTTCAAGGATGTGGCGCTCCATTACTGACAAGGCGTACCCTCCCGCCTCCAACCACACTCCCAAATGGCGCATCAGATCAGCAATGGGTCTTAGCACAAAAGGGAGCACAAGTGGGGTGGTATGGGGTGGTTGGGGCAAGCGAACCCAAGGGCTAGCTGCTGAAGCAGGTTGACTACGGGGTGCTGGTGACCAGCGGGCTTGGTACCAGCTGAGGGTAATGATTTTGGTTTTGGAGGCATTAAGGGCGACATTACTGACCCTGGAGTAATCCTGGATAGTTGCCTCCAGCGCGTGCGCATCATGTTTTTTAGACACCCCTACCACACAATCATCAGCAAATGCCAGCATCCTAACCAGTGCTTGGCCTTGCACATGGACACCAGCAAGGCGTGCATTCATATTGCATAAAAGTGGGTTGAGGCTGAAGTCGTTTAAGTGTGGACTTAAAGGGTCCCCTTGGCGAAGACCCCTTTGAAAGTTATCCACATCAGTGAGAAACAAGGGCCATGCACAGCCATTGTGGCTGATTCCGTGAGCAACATCACCCATTTAATGAACTGGTGGGGAGGCGGAATTTGTGGAGGCAGGCTTTGAGGTAATCCCAGTTGACTATCATAAGCTTTCTTTTGGTCTAAGAACACAAGCGCACTGCTAGCTGTGGATTGGAAGACAGTGGCTACTGTGTGTATGCTGTCCCATATTGACCGCTTGCAATAAAACTGAACTGTTTAAAGGAGATCATTCCAGAAGCAACTTTTCTTAGGCGGTTGGCCATAGTTTTTGTGAATAACTTACTAGATGTATTAGCAAGTGATATTGGGCGCCAGTATGCCAAGTCCAGCTTATCCCCTTTCTTATACAGCGTTATCATGTAATTCTTCTGGTCCCTAGAAAGGAGGCGCGTTTCTAAAAGGCACTTGTTCATTGAGGCAAGCAACAAAGAGGAAAACTAATTAAAATATCTCTTGTAGAACTTATAAAGAATCCCATCTGGACCTGATCACTTTCTGTGCAGTGCACCGCGAATGGCACACCAAAGTTCATCCTGAGTAATTAAAGTCATTAACTCCAGGTGTTAGAAACCAGTGCGGATATGTGCGCCATTGAGAAACTCATCAAATTCAGATGGTTAAACTGGTTCATACTTATACAACTTGGAGTAAAAGTTTCAAACTTCGACTGCCATTTTGGCTGGATTGTCTGCAACTGAGTTGTCCAGATGTCCCACCTGTGTGCAGGCAAAGCTCTGTAATGGTGTATAGAATTTGCAAAAAAATAGGCGGAGCATGTGTCACCCGCCATTATATTTTTTGCCTTGAACTAAACACAAATGCGATGTTTGTGTTGTCTTACCATTGCGTTGAGATGAGCAGACACTTTTGCCCACTTACAACCTCAAGCTGTGATGTACCCTGCAGAAGAGACATTAGACTCTAAGTGGTCCACTTCTGCTAGTGTGTGCTTAATGACTCCCAAGGCATCCTGAGAGCGACGCAATGAGATGTGGCACGCCTGAAGGATGGTGTTCACTTTAAAGATAGACCAGGTAGAAAGTGGGTCAGCACAGAACATTGTAGAAAACTCTGGTGCCAAAGTTTTGGTGCCCAACCATGCTGAAAACATGGACAACGTGATCTTGTCTGTACAAAGTTTGCACCATTTTGGCGCCTGTGCCTCTGGGTAGATAAAGTGAAGGATATTAATACCATCCTGTGGTTGGAGAAATCGATTTTTGTCATTGTAAAGTGTGCAATCTGGGGGTGAAAGTTCTTTGGGGAAAGAATAAGGTCAATGTGGGACATAGACCTTAGCTGACCGTTGTGCACATGAGGATGGGACATGTTGGGTAGCAACGGTGTATTCTTGGGAAGGGTATCAAAAATCCCCCAAGGTGGCTTTCAAGACGCAGAGTTTGACGTGCCCCTGTGGGGAGGATAGGCGATGAAGGCCAGCAGTCAGTGGCTGGGTTGGCCCAGCAGTTCAGATCGCCCACCACAATTGGATCAGGTAGAAGTTGGAGGGAAGTTATGGCTGAGAGGAAATCCCAGCAAGCCCGTGCACAGGTCGAGGCATAAACAATAATTATAGTTTGCCCTTCATCATCCCATGAAAAGGACATGAGCAGCACATAGCCATTGAGATACAAAGTTTTAAATATAAATTTAAAGCTACCAGTTGCATGTATAAAATCCTACAGTGCGGCAATCAAAAAGAAAGGAAGGGGAGGAGCAAAGTTGCTCATATGTCCTTGTACTGTGTGGACAGTGGGATTCCTGAATGGCCAGGATTCCACAGGTAAATTATTTTTTAAAAAACTCATTTTCCTAACCCAGGATGGCAAGGCCTTGAGTTCAGCGATGTTCAACGTCTCTATTGTGAAGGATCTCCCATCACACTTTAGGTGCAATGGGAAGGGCACCCTTGCCCTTCCTGCGCCACTAACTCAGCAGCTTTGGTCTGCAACCGTGTGACTAGTGGTGTGTACAAGACCTTGAGGTTATCCTTCGCTTTGGCTTTAGTTTTGCTTTTGGTGTCTTTTGATTTGGGTTAACTTTTTGTTTTGACGTGCTCTTGCGGTGCACCATCAGAGGTCAACAAAAACTTGGGGAGGGCAGGTTAAGAGAATAAGTTTCAATAAGTGCGTAGTAATTTTGTGTAGATGAATCTGACTCAAACGCCTGTTCTGAAGGTTAGTGATCTCAATCTGATTGGTATGAGGATTCTTGAGCGCTTCAGTTGCAAATGACTTGATGTCAGCTTGGGTCTGGCCAGGTGGGATCACGGATGTTGCCAAAGCCGCTGCCTTGGCCGCTTCTCTATGGGCCTGTTTGGCCTTTTTGTGCTCTTGTGGGAACACAGGTTTTACCTGAATGTAGCACCCCTGCGCACCCCATGAAGTTGGCATCAGTGTCAATGTCAGGTTTGTAATGGAAGTCGGTGCTTCCCATTGCATTGGGGAGAATTTCATTTTGAGTGATTTCCTCTCTGGAAGGGCAGTTGTGTGCATTATGGCCAAAAGCATGACAAAAGTTGCAGATAGGTAGTGCGCTATCCACTGTAACGCAGAATGGGTGGGATTCCTGCCTGTCAATATTGATAACACAGTGTGGAAATTTGGGTTAAGCCTTCTGAAATGACCGCGATTAGGTAATCACTGCAATTACTTTGCCCATGCTCAGCTCCAGTATAAGTGTTAAGTGCTGCATTTCAAAAGAGTAAGCTCCTCATAGGATCTAAGCCCAAACGGAAGTTGTTGCTCCAGTTTTGCACGTTTTACCGTTGTGGGGAGGAAGTCAAAGTTGATAAATATCTGGAAAGATATGGTCCAACGCTTGCGCTTTGCTTTTAAAATCAGGTGACCATCTGGGAGATTGACCACCACATGCACCTGTGCAGCATCATCCGCTGCTTGCTTGGTTTCACCTTGATGATCAACCATACACAGCTCATAGAATGTGGTGCAACATATACAGCAGCCAGGAAGTGTTTGTGCACATCATTACAGAACTTCTCCCAAAATGCCATTAAATTAATTCCAGAAAAACTTGAACCCCATGCTCCACTGATGACAGGGGCTGGTAATGCAAAGTTCCAATGTACTGTTTGCATTTTGCTTGCCAGGCTAAAATCTCTGGAAAATACTCACCGCTGTTTTATTTGTTTTATTGTGGCCACCGGTGTTGCTGGGGCATTTTCAAACTTTGGATAGTGAAAATACCAACCTTGTTCCCTTTACTACGCTCGCCCAACCTTTACCCAACGTTGGGTGTACACTAATCTCCTCGCGTTGATTATCAAACTTACCTAGTCTTGAATAGAATCAGTTGAAATTATGATTGCAACGAGAAAGAAAAGTAGTAGTGGGTATAAATTCTTCTTAGTTTTTTATTCAATCGCAGTAATAAATTACCACTCATTTTTTCCATCATTTTTTCTTTACTATATGGATTGGACTTGCCTATGGACTTGAAGAAGGTATGATGAGACCATTTTTGTGACGGTTGAGGTCTATCCTCAGCGTCACATTGCCCTGATCTTTGGTAAGACAGGGCAGGCTGTGTCTGGATGTATGGAGGAGGAGGGGGAGTTGGTCCTGGCAGGGACGCCTAAGGGGCAGGAGCTTGAAGGAGGCCAAGGAACAAGATCTAACGTCTTCTCTTGACCGGGATGACCTGCCAGAGGATGGTCGTGATTAGCTGCCATTACCTCTTGTTGCAGACTCTTCACCGGGACCCAAATCCTTCCCTCATGGTGTATGATACCACCCCAAACTGAGAATCCCGCATGCCCCCTGCTTGCCTCACCTTCCCCTGTCTCTTCTCTTATCCGGACTGCACAGCAAAGATGTGAGCTGGGCCAACGGATAAGAGAAGAGACAGGGGAAGGTACGCCGGGGGGGGGCTCAACAGGGTTTTGGGGGTCCCGGGAAGAGTCTGCAACAAGAGGGTTGGA